>LS532624.1:1220355-1238786 GCA_900490775.1 Pristionchus maxplancki
GATCATTGATTATTAATCTCAGGGCGCGCTCATGCTCAACAACATCCTCGCCTTCATCGCTGCCGTGCTGATGACGGGGTCGTACTACGTGAACGTCTACCATCTCATCATCCTCGGCAGACTCATCATCGGATTCAACTGTGGTACGCAGTTACTTTGGCACTTTATCACTACTTTGTCACTGAGGTAGTTACTTAACATCTCACATGTCAGACTAATTATCGAAATTATTTGTGGTATGTAATTGTACTGATAGTGTCATGCAAAGAATTAGTGGCTACCTAGAATGATGGCGATATGTGGACTTGATGAAGCACAAATGCGGTGGCAGTCGAATTATTGAGTGGTCGGTTTTAGGTGATTAGATAGTAGTTAAACCCCGACTGTTGTAACTATCACACTATCAGAGTGCATCGTGGTAATTAGAACAGATGAAACGCACATCTTCATGGAGTCACAAGCTATTCCTTCGAAATCAATCGATTACCTACCGTAACCTCATCCAGGTCTCTCATCGGGTCTCGTGCCGATGTACCTCACCGAGGTCTCCCCCACCAACTACCGTGGCATGCTCGGATCCATCCACCAGCTGCTCGTCACCATCTCCATCCTCTTCTCCCAGGTGAGAAGTGGGGAATATTGGAAGAGTGCCGAACCCGGTGGGATGGGGTTGCAATGAGAGTATGGAAGGTGGGAAATTCCACTGGGAATAGGTGAAGTGGCGATCGGAGTGAGTTAAGTGGTGGAAAAATCACATTACCATCGTTTTCCCACGAGAGGGGATTTCCGCACCCAGTTGGTTGGAGATGCAACGAGGATATTGAACGTGATCGGGGTGAAAAGTGGTGATGTTGTGCACGTTGTGTTTAAAAAAATAAACATAACGAATTCCATACAGATTCTCGGTCTCAACTTCATCTTCGGCGATGAGTTCCGCTGGCCGTACATCTTTGGTGAGAATTCATCCATTAGAATCCGTTTTCTACCTTGTAGAATTTGGGTTCCATTGATCCTACATGACTATGAGGGAGAACAGAACCCTGATTTTATACATCGAACATATAACATAAAAATTATTCCTGCTAATTTCAACCTAGTTTGACTTGGTAGAGTCGTGCTGCAATGAATTCATTAGAAGATGAGTGAAAGCGAAGTAGTGATTCCCTTTGGTTTCCCACAAACTACTAACGATTTTTTTGTCACTGTTGTCTAATAATTAATATCCAATAATATTCCATTCAGCCTTCACTGTGGTCCCCTCGGCCATCCAGCTGCTCACCCTCCCCGCCTGCGTCGAGTCGCCCAAGTACTCGCTCATCGTCAAGGTTTGATTAATTACAATAATTAATTATTTAAGTAATTAATTAATTAATTATTCAATTTAATTATTCAGGGCAAGAGCGACCAGGCCGAGCACGACCTCAAGAAGCTGAGAGGCACGGATGAGGTTAGGAGGGATAAAGACGGGGTAGTTGGAAGGGGAATTGCGATGAGATTCCCACTTGCTCAGTTTGGGATGCACTGATAGTTATTGAGTAGTAGGGTTGAAAGTTCGAAATTTCGAAATTGCATTCGAAACTCATTCAAAATGAGTCTCTTTTCGAAACGAGGCGATTTTGGATACGAAATCGATACGAAATCGGCCATTGTTCGAGTCTCATTTCGAAATGCAGTCAAATTGCCCTCTCGACCCAGAATGAGACGCAGAGACAAGCAAAAATTCTCATTTTCTCCTCTCGCTCATCCCTCACCGGTCCTCCCCCAGTCTGATTCGACGAATGCATTCGATACGAAATCGGTACGAAATCGGCCTTTGTTCGACTCTCGTTTCGAAACGCGGCTCATTACCATGTCTGGCTTTTCGAAACCTAGTCATTTGATCCGAAAATTTCGAATTTCTTTTTCGTTCCGTTAACCCTATTGAGTAGGGTAGAAAGCGTAACTGCGATTTTCGCCACTTGTGAAATGAATAACACTAACAATAAGGTCTAGGGTTCTGAAAAGTCGCGCCCACTCGATTAGGGTTACAGTAGGGATATTGATCATGAGTGAACGTGAAAGAAGCGATACGTACGGATTTGAGTGATCCTGAAATAGAATAAATCTGCGACGAACTACAAAGCGCCTTTATAAAGGAGGGGTACGGTGGTCGAGTTATTCTGATATTCATTATCGATCAATTCAGGTGGTTGCGGAGATCAACGAGATGAAGGAGGAGGCGCACATCGCTGCCAATCAGGCCAAGGTACGGTAGTACGGTAGGACGATCGAGAACTGAACTGAATCTCTCCATTGCACACTCTCGCTATCTCTAACCATAGTGTGCTAAATGGAGATAGTCAGCTCATGATAGCGAAGCTTGGGCTACTTTGCAATCATAGATTATATATTTCCAATCATGTTGCACCTGTAGATTACCTGCTTCGTTCGGGTATCATATTCCCGATTCCCTCAAACGGTTTCGGGGTTGTGAAGTAGGACTAGCAACAATGCATGTCAATCGGTGGTGGTGGTGGTAGCGGGTAGTGGAAGATCCTTCTCCCTCATCAGGTCTCGATCGCAGATATGTTTGGGCCGACTCTTCGTAAACCTCTCACTATTGCTGTTATGATGATGCTCTCCCAGCAGCTCTCCGGTGAGTCATGGGTTTCAGTGATGCATCATAGTAGATGAGTCGATGAGGGTTTTGTTTTTAAACAATAATCCACTTTTAAAAATAGCATTTTATTGTGCAACCGATCAGATTGGCGCTTCGGTTTCCCACTATGCCTAATAGATCTTTTAATATTCGATATCTCAGTAGTAAGCAGCATAGAAAACAATTCAATATTTCAAACAAAAATGAATTTGTTTAAGGTATCAACGTGGCGATGTTCTACTCGAACGAGATCTTCAAGGTACCGTATTCCATACATCTTCATGTCGTAGTTGATTGATTGGTTTTGTTTCATACCGTAGTCTTCTCTACCCTGAATATCGATCGATTGTGCAGGGCGCGGGACTGGCGCCGATGGCGCGCACATGGGCGACCATCGCCATGGGCTCCGTCAACGTCATCATGACCGTCATTTCCGTCTGGCTGGTGCGTGGTGTAGTTTCATCTTTGATCTTTAGTCGTTGAGCTTTGATCTCGAAATTGTGAACGCTTTGAGTGATGTAAGAGGGTTTATAAGACCAGTAACGTTCGTGCATTGTTTTCCGAAAGCGGCCATGTTTAAAGAGTAGGAATTATAACGTGAACTGCGCTGGTCGATTGTTTTGAAAGTTTTTGAAATGGGGAAGTCCGCAAGATTGTTTTCTCAAACCGAACAGGTTGACGAACAACCAGCGTAACACGAACTTTGCAGGTCGATCATCCCAAGTTCGGCCGTCGCTCGCTGCACATTACTGGACTCACTGGTACGATTGTCTACTGATCTGTCCACCGTAGTCTGTGGTGTTCCGTAACCCTCTCATACAGCATTCCTTGATCTACCATAATCCCCCTTATTCAGGCATGCTCATCTCCTCGCTGCTCCTCACGGGCGCGCTCACGATCTTCCAGGCTGGCGCCGAGGGCCCGCCCGGCCACGTCAACCCTTACCAGGTACGGTAGGTTAGGGAACCCATAGGAAAATATTACATTTCGAAAGTATCTGTAAAATCATGTGTTTTTTTTATAACAATAGGACACCCGGAAACAAAGTGCTTCATAGTAGCATCTTATTGTTGCAAGCGTTGGTTGGCTAGTATGAGGTACGGAGCGTAGATAATCAATAATTTTAAATTCAATGGATAATTCGCAGTCTGCCTCGTACGCGTCGATCGCCTTCGTGCTCATGTTCGTCATCTCGTTCGCGACGGGACCCGGTGAGTGAGGGGGGAGGTACGGTAGCTGAAGTTATTGATCGAGTTGGCGCATCATTGGGGTTTCAGGACAGCGTGATAGTTGGCAATGAGCGTGAAGAATGATAGTCGATCGGTTAAATTTCACGCAATAAATATTTCCTTGCCTCTGAAAAAATGGTAGAATGATTGACGGAACTTTGAGTTCGTGCATGATTGGCGTTTCTTGATTGCCTAATAGCTGGCTATGGATGCGAACGATGATTGTTCAGTGAAAAAAAGCTCTTTGTTTAAAAAACATATCATATCTTCTCTGTGTAGTCTATCGAACGTAGTCGTGCTTCCGATTTACCTGATCAGGCCCTGGTAATATCTAACTTCTCCTCTCCGCAGGTGCCATCCCATGGTTCTTCGTCTCCGAGCTGTTCCACTCGAACGAGAGAGGCACCGCCAACTCCATTGCTGTGGGTTTTAAGCGTTTAAAAAAAGTTATAGCCTTCACAAAATCACTTTCCGTTGAAGTGCGTCTATTAGGTTAGTGGGTGAAACATCACATCATCAAGTCGTCAAGAAACATTTTGTAATTTGTATTTCACTGATACCAGCTATCGAATAACCACAGCGATAAGGAATGCGTAACTGCAATTTGTGAAACACACGCCTGCTATGTGATTGCGTGATTAATTAGTAGGGATGCTGGAACAAGTTCAAGTTCCAAGCGCTTGGGAAAACCAAGCGCTTGGTTTTTGTCAATCGAAATTTGATCGAGGTATTATATTTATTTTGCTTCTGATTTTTCAATCAAAATGATCTTTTTATATTCTAATAAATGTTGCTATCATCTTAGATCATAATAAAATAACAAAAATGCGTTACTTTTTACACCATTATACAACCAAGCGCTTGGAAAAAAACCAAGCGCTTGGTTGCGATAGGCCAAAATCCAAGTTTTTGGTACTTGATCGAGCATCCCTATTAATTAGCATGCTCTAATTGATTCACTTCAGGTTGCGGTTAACTGGACTGCCAATCTCTTCGTCGGCCTCTGCTTCCTGCCCCTCAACAATGGTTCGTTCTTCAACGATCACTCTAATTCTCTCGCAAATTCGTATCTGTTCAAGGCATTTTCACTGTACAATTAGAGAAAATTATACATTTATTGGCCCTTAGTTATTTATTTTAAATTGCAGCGATCGGTCAGTACTCGTTCCTCGTCTTCTGCGCTTTCCTCGCCTTCTTCATCATCTACACCTTCAAGTTCGTCCCCGAGACCAAGGTGAGGGTGGGGGGTTTGATTACGGTAGCTATGGGCAGGAACTAGGTGAAGTAGAGACCAGTGAGGTGGGGGCTTCGTGCAAGGTCGATGTAGGCTTTCTCTTGTACTCGTCGATTGTACCCAGAATTTGCATTGTATTTTCATTTGAGATATTGTGGATTCATGCTAGCATGATATCGCCTTGAATGATCTGTCTTGGATTATATCGCAGTCCGTTAGAGAGAGAAAAATCATAAGTTTTCCCTGCAGGGCAAGACTGTGGATGAGGTGTTGGCTGACGTGAACGGAAGGACTGAGAGATCGAGCAAGTTGGAGGAGGTCGAGATGGACAATCGAAACTAGAGTATAGTCACGATATCAAGAAGGTATTCTCCCCCACACTCTCTTTAGCCCCATGCATACTCTACACTATAACGGTAGCTTGTTATTATAATCCAATGTAGTTTACAATAGGCACAGTTTTACTTTACCATTGTTGTATTCGAGCTTTATTCTGCAATTCTTTGTAAAAATAAGAAGAGATTTTCCGTTTTTGTAAAGTTCAATGCTTCATTCTTCTTTCAACTTTGTACGATACGCCAACTTCTCAGATAATTGAATCAATTTCTCTCATGGCTCACGTTTTCGCATGTTCTCTCGCTTCCCATGTTACCAAAGTTGAATGTAATAAGTGATTTTATCAGTAAATATAAAAGCAAATAAGTGGTGTTATCACTATTGATCAGAGGAGAAATGGAGGAGAGAAAGACCCGTGGGTAGATCAAAAGTGAGAGAGGGGAGAAGGAATGGAAGGGGGAAGATGGGAACATGGTGAATTCCAGCGTCAGGGTTAATAGATGAGAAGTGATTGCAATGAACTTCGATGGGATTATCTCTGTGGGGATTTAAATAAAAGCAAATGTGTAACTACTAGATGATTTGTAATGAACATCAGTTGATGTTGTCGTCTGGGATAGAAGGGCAAGATAAAAATATGGGAAAGCAGGGGTAACGCTATTATCAAGGCACTGAGTTTCACGGAAAGTCTCCGGTGTGGGGTAGAATAAATTGATGTTCTAGGACCTAAGGAAATGAAAATATTGATGCTCCAGTTTGGCATCATCGTCAAGATCAACTATGATGGTACAGACTGGGTGGATCTTATTGAGTGAGAGGGTCGGAGGAGGGAGGGAGGTCGACGAGACGAGGGACACAGGCGACGTCGTCTGTTCGAGCGTCGAATAACCTGAGATCAAAGATCAATCAGTCTAGGGCTACCGTATCAATGGCTACAGTACTCTACCGTACCTGCCCACCTCACAAAGTGAAAACTACCGTACTCCGTATTAGAATTATGAGTACCGTGGGGATACAGTACCGTACCTGCCAGCTCCGATACAGTATCTCCGCAGACAAGGCGGCCGCCGCACATTCGAAGAATCCATAAATGGAAATGTAGAAGTAGTAGCGGCGGAGCGGCGGAGAAATGACGACGTAGATCGAGACTGGAGATTATTGGTTGGGAGCGCGAGAAAACATCGCATTTCGTTGAGTAGCTCGTATTTATAAATGGTTTTCACGATGTGCTCAAAGCTTCCGATTGACATGGCGGCTCAATATGCATCATGTTGCAACTCAATATCTAGTGGACTTTTGACGTAATTTTCCGATTGTATCGTGCAACATGTTCTTTCGTTTCTTATCAAAGCCTACTGAAGAGCGAAAGAACAACCGATAAATGGCTTATCCAAGCCAACATACCCGAAGCGAGTATGATCGTCCTCAGCAACTTCACGATGAAGTAGGGCAGAAGGAAGTGGCGACGCTCACGATTGAGGGCGAATCTGCAGAAAGATCTCTTCCCATTTCATCCACTATCTTCCCCCTTTTCTCCATTTTTGCAACGCGGAACACTTCCAGTGCAGAGGCTTCGAAGTGTCTCTGACCCGTCAACTCTGAGGGGATTTTAGTGTCGTTCTGACACTTTCTTCACAGACTTCCTAGTGCAGTAACGTCTGAGTGAGACCAAGAGTGATCTTTGGATTCACATCACTTCCTAATCTTTTCCGACATTCTAGTGCAAACTATCGCCCAATTCTTCGAACTCTCGAGAGACAGACAGTGAAAATGGAATGATCTTTGCGCTCACTTCTGGAGCAGGACGAGTGCGATCACAGTGAGAATGCCCGTGAGGGCGAAGAAGGTGAAGGCAGCACCGATGAGGAAGCACGAGACTAAAAGGGGAATTGAATTTCGAAAATGACTATTCGGTCAACCGGTTGAAATGAACCCTCGCACTCTCAAATCTACTGTAGATACATGTTAAAGAAGGCGTCCCACGAGGTGATATGATGGGCTCCCACCACGAATGACGTGCAGAATCAATGAAAATACTGTAAGGAAGAGGGTGAGAGAGTGAGAGAGTCAGACAAACAGAGTGCTCCCTACTCTCCTCTCTCTTCCCTTCTCCCTCTTCTCCTCTTCCCTTTGGTGATTAGTGAGGATTCAATTTGCTATCCCTGCTGTAAAATCCCCTATCCAAAAGGAAACATTAGACGTGTAAGATTGCGTGAAAGCGCAGAATTGGCATTGAAACGAGCCCATTCCGCGGCAGTTTCTGACTGAGGTCTAGCAAAGGAAACCATGATCCGTGTTTATTGCAAAATTCCTTTGAGTGCAACTGCGAAAGATGCAAATTTAGTTTTTATTTAGGTATTTTTAGACTCAAAATATCATCATCTCCCATTTGTATAGATCCCTCCACCGGAAGGCAACAACAAATGACTCGGAGATTGGTTGCTCTCTGTGCAATTGTCGATTTCAAAGTGAATCCCTGATATGCTTCAACGGTTTGTAGAGTATCCATGCGCACGTACACTTTCAATGTTGTTGTGTTCCCATATTTCAACATGAACCCTCATCTAATCTTTGAAATTTCTAATGATCTTTGATCTCTGATCGCTAACCGAAGTCGAGTGGCGAGAGGAGCGCGTGCACGAGGACGTTGGCAGTGACGATGAGTGGAGTGCCCACCCACGCTGCTTCCTGAGCGGATTGGGGAGGGTTACGGTATTATCGATCGATCGATCGAAAAAATTCAAATTATTTAAAAATTTCATCTATTTTTCATCGTATAGTTGCTGCAAAAAATAAGGAAAAGGGAAAACAAAATTACCTGTAGATAGACGATGGAGAAGAGCGACCGCAAGCTGTCAACATCGTGGTCCATCATTGGAGGGCATCGTGCGGAGGGGCGGTTACGTCATTGCTAGGCAATCTGAGGAAATATTGAATACACGCTCCAGTTCGGGGAATAATAAGCGAAAGTAGTCGATGACAATGAGGGATGCAAAGGAACATCGGAGACGCTGCGTCATGAGAACGAAACGAAAACGTTGGAAAGCAGTAATTACGGAGAACAGAAACAGCCCATAAGGAAATGGGCAGAGGAACGGGACAGACATCAGAGAACGGGATGAAGATGACAACAACTCTCGTTAGAAGGATTAGCCAGGGATTAGGGAAAATTGGGAAATGAGAAAGAGCTCTGGCACTAGTTTGATTTCGTGGATTCGTTATTTGGGAGTGAACGTGCGAATAGACGGGTGAAACAGAGATAAATCTCGAACTGGAAAAGGACACTGGGGTGCGATTCCGAAAGCATTGCTTCCTTTCTCACTCGCCCACTCCCGTCTAATGTTCTGACTCTCTCCGGTTCCCGTGCTCTCTAGTTGTCTCTTACTGCCGAGATACAACGTGAAATGAAGAGAGCGCGACCATTTCTTCCACCCTCTCGACTCGTCTTCGCCCATTTATTGGAGGAAATAAAAGAGATGAATGAACGAAATATTGCAAAGAAAGGGGTGGAAGAGAGGACTGGCTGAGTGAAAGATACAGATGACTAGAGTGGTCTTCGCTCTAGCAGAGATGTTTCTAATGCCCCTAATTACTGGTTCAAACTAGAGGAGTTTGCGATCGTCACAATGGCCACGAGCGAACTGCAACGGGGGAAATGACGAAAATACCGGAAGACGATTGTTTGAGCAGCAGCCCATTGAAAGCGCGCAAAACAAAGCAGAAACGAGGAGCCAGAAGAGGGGAAAACGTGGCAAACTCGAGTCGACGAAAGAGCCCGCCCGAGGCGCCAAGTATCCTGGTTACGGCCAGCCACTTTTTCGTCGCTATGAGAAGAGAAAGAGGCGCCGAAAGCGAATCGGAGTGTCGAAGAATAAATCAACAGCAGCGACTTGAGTTGGTAAATAGAGATAAGAGTGGGCCCATTGGGCATTCCGAGTTTGGGTTAAAGAAATTGAGACGTGCCAATTTCAAGGGCGCAGAACATGAAATTCTCGGCCAATTGTTCTCTCGCTCGTTCTCACCCGAATGCCTGGCCCCCGTGAATATTCGATGAAGATGATGATGATGACAGGAGAAAAGGAGGGAGAGGGGGAAATTGCGCCCGGAAAAAGGCTCAAAACTGGGAGAAACGGTGGTTTACATCGCTTTAGTGCCCTTTCGAACTAATTTCGCGAGAAAACAGATAAGGCAAAGCCCCTAACAACGATGAAGAAGGTTAGACAAGTAAAGTCGAAGAAATTTGGAGACTCCAATGCAAAAATCGATGCAATCACGCGATACACTGCCAATCGATACAGTAACTCGAGACAAGAAGGGATCGACTCTTCTCGAATGGAGAAGAGAAGGCAGAAGGAAAGGCGGCGATGATCTCAGCCAATTAACCAGTGGTCGACTCTCGCAATTCTACACAGTCTCTCGCTCACTCTGACTGGCAAGAGATAATTCCAAATGGAGAGACTCCAACCATCCTCGAGGCAATCCAATGGCACCTAATCTGAGTGGGTGGAGAAAGGAGATGGAGATGGAGGATGGAAAGAATGGAAGGAGACGATGGAATGAGAGTAGTCCTCATGCGATCAATGGTAAACCATGTGAAATATAGAACCAGTGGAAGCTAATACAAGCTGTCAGTATAAAATAAGTAAAATATATCTAGTAAGATCGTGGTAGGAAATGAACAGGAAGACAGGACAACTCGAAATTACGTAAAGTATTGAACCATCGGGAGAAACCAAGTGACATCACGTTGTTTGGGGCTCTCTAGTTTATCGTCGTGAATGGGACGAGTCGTGAAGGGTCTGCGATATGCATGAATAGTCAGTACCCTGTGTTTTCGGGCCGAGGGAGGAAAGACGTGAGGACTGTTCAACGTTTGGGCTATTCTGAGCGACCGTAAAATAATTAGTTTTGGAAAGTTGCCAGTGTAAATGAAATGAATAGAATCCGGGGTCGGAAATAACAAGGAAGAGACAACTCGATTGATAAAGATAGATGTCGATTGGGCAATTGACGGACGTGTGAAAACATGAGTGTTCATGTGATACAACCTGCAGGTGATGTTTACCACGAATACTCACGCGCTCTCGTCATTCCCATGATCTCTCACAGGTCAGAGATGCGAGAGAGCAGGCAGAAGAAGGAGAGCATCGCACCTGTTACTCCCAGAGTTGCGTTGTCTCTTACTGGTTATGGTAAATGAGAGAGTGGGGGAATGTGGAAAGCAAAAAGTCGAATGAGTCAGTTGTTTCATCCAATGTTTCACCCACCAATCCATCACAAATAGGCAGAGTTAAATAAGCTGCTTCGCGGATATGAGAAAGATGAAGAAAGCAAGGATAAATGGAACAACCGAAATATAATCACCTCGTTTACTGTACAAAATATATAAACACTGCACCTTCGGCATGCGCTGTTCTTCCATTGCAAAATCGGCTGATTCATTTCTCCTGCATTCATGCTTAAAAACATTTTCTCACGCTTGTTCTACGAAAACAACTTGATTCGATTCAATCTTTCAATGAAGGCCCTTTTCATTCTTCTCTTCTACCTGATCTTCTTCCCTTCACTGGTCGACGCGATCGACGACGAGGTCGTCAATGTCAGCGATGCCCGAAAGTGCATCCAGAAGTTAGTTTGATGTTGAATAAGATCAGGGAGAACCAATGTAAAAACTCAATTTCAGTTGCATCGCCACAGTTCGGAAGCAACCAGGGCACTATCAGTGCCTCGCAAAGTGTCTCAATGTACCTCCTGAGACTGTCCCCGGGAAATAATGAAAGACGATTCGGAAATGTTTCTAATTGTCGATGCGTTTATCATAAATAAAGATTGGAAATTGTGAAAAGCTTAAACAAATTGTAGAAACGAAATTCTAGAAAGCCGAACAACTACAAACGATGACAAACAATGGAGAGGGTTGGTGAAAAGTGGGCGAATAAAGTCAGAATTTGGGTAGGATGATCCGGGATAAATTTACAGACCGTGCACTTCTTTGATGTGAGCCTGAAATTATCAAATTAATCAATTTATAATTTGCACAATGTAAGCAAGTAATCAAAATAATCCGTACCTGCAGGCCATAGAATCGTTTACAACGAAAATCGCAGAAATTACAGTCCAAATTAATCAATCCAGTGTGCATTCTCTCATGCTTGATCACCTAAAAAACAAATGTAAAATGTTACGAGAAAATAGTTTTAATGTTTGAGTTAAAATGATAATGAAGAAACATACCGATTCCTCCGAAGGAAAATTCATCGTGCAGAAATGACAGGGATGGATCTTTCCCATGTGAATTTCGTGAGTGTGATTGCGAAACGCAGAGAAGTCTTCGAACTTCTTGCTGCATTTACAGCACCGAAAGTCTGGAAACAGTGAATTTTTAGGAGAAGCGCGAAACTGAACATCGCAGAAATAAACAATAACTTACTCAGCGTCTTCTTTACTTTATCTCTCTCTTCTTGCTTATTGTCATTTCTATGATTGTCAAGATCAAGTAAATTCTCTTGAATGTCGACTGAGCTATTAGAAGAGTCGGTACTGTTTTCGTCCTCGCTGATATTGAGACTCTGAAGAAACGAGGATGGGGATTGAGAATGTTATACGGAATCAAAGTCACGTACGGTAGATCCTAGTGTTTGCCACAAATCGGTTAAAGTTGTGATTGAATATGCGGAGTGAGGGTAAACGCACCATCATCAGTTTGTCGATTGTTCCCGATTTCTTGAAGGACGAGCCATCAGAAGAGAGGCGAGTTACACGAACCATTGCAAGAAATAGGAAAATACTTGGATAGACTGATGCCTTGGGTCTTTTATAGGGTCCGATCGGATGCTTCTGACTTGTTTCTTACGCGGAGAGAGTACTGATCTCTCGATCTGATCGGTTCTCTCCAGCCTGAATATCGCTGCCAGAGGGAAGGTTGAAAAGTGACTGAGTCTAAACTCAGTGGGGCTATGCCACAGGGGATGAGTGGGAGTCCGACTTATGAGTATAAAAGGCCAAGTACATAGATTCAGTCAGTGTCACACTCTCCTTCGAGTGCACAGTCGAGATGTATCCCTCTCCGTCGCTCGACAGCATTGATATCGAGAAGCGAGCGGAATGTGAAAACACTGATGCTGGCCCATGCCATCTTGCTGTACTCTTCGCGTGAGCCATTTTCATATACAAATAGCAATAGTAGATTTAGTAAATCAATCTGTTTTTTGGCCTCATTGACATAATTTTTCAGTGGCATTCTAACCGTTTGGACTGTTTTCGCATTTGCACTGAAGTATGTGTTCGCTAATCCCACTGACGGTTAGTTTTCGCGTTACTTTTCTTTTAAGGACACATATAAGATCACTGATTTTTGTTTTAGGAAGTGTGTTTTTGTTTTTTTGTGTGTTTTTCAGAGAATGTGAAACGTCTAATGAAGATGCTCTTCGGGATATCATATCTGCACGTTCTTGCGGCGGCCTCCTTGACCAAACTCACGAAAGGAGGCAAGATTGTGTTAATTGTAACCTCTGCAGTGATGATTAATAACCTGATTCTACACTGATTACGAAGATCCTAATCCCCTCCGTAAAGTTACCATCTGCAGGCCCATTGCCTGATGTCAGGATAAATCTGTATCTGTATCTGTACACTGATTAAGAATTTAATGTCATTCTACGTATCGGAATTTATTATTGACCGACTGATTGAAATAGCCCCATGATGAGACACGTTTGACATGTTTACAAATAAATAATTTCAACATTCGACTTCTTTGACAATAAATTTGCTCTTAGTTTCGCGCTTTTCTATTTGCTTCACTGCAAAATCGAAGGAAAGAGCCGAGATGACCTGTAACAGAAATTTGTGTGATGAGAAATGAGTAGAATGTAATTACCGTGATTGATATTAGAATAACTGCGTGTGATTTCATCGTCAACACAGGGGATGCGAAGAAAATCGCCGATGCTGCGACTCCCTATAACAATTTTTTAATAATTTCTGCACTTTAAAAAAAGGATCCTTACTCGGTAAAATCTCGCTGCTGAATAAGTGTAAGAGGGTCGACCGGGTAACATTCTGTATTAATAATTTAATATTTAATTTAATTTTCATGCATACCTGGAGCAAATAACGGAGCTTGAAGCTGCATTAGTTGAGTCGACAAAGCCGAGCAGAAAAGCCACCAGGCAGACCCAGATTAGACTGAAAATTTTCATTTTTAAATTGAAAAATATCGAACATTTTACATAATTAAATAATTAATAGATACTTTGGTTCGAAGAAAGCGCTTTCCGTCGTCGGCTGGGCGGTGGACAGATTAGGTACGGTCAACACTGAAAGATTCGAGTTGCAGGACAAAAATGTGGACTGTATCACCAGCAAAAGTATACGCCAGAAGTTGGACGACGGCCGTAAGATAATAGAGAGGTCGGATTCCGAAATCATTAAACCTTCGATTGAGCGGCGCTACGACCAATCCACCTGGATAGACAAGTTTACTGGAATTATTCAGGTTTACGAGAGAATGAACTCTACTTGTCTACACTAGATGAAAGATCACTCTCCAATAGGGTTCTCTTAGTGGAATTGATATTCCATTAAGACTATGGGAATTCCAGTAGTCTCTTCGTTCCGCGAACGGCTCAACTTCATTCTAGGCAGTGTCTCGACCAGTCGACCAGTGAGTTAATAGTTCGCCGAATGAGAGAGTGATCCATCAGCTTTTGTCTAGATGAAATGCAACAAAACAACAGTTATGTATTAGGCAAGTCGCTTCTTTCATTCTGCGAACAGCACATCCCCTATTACACAACTTGCTGTTGTGTCACCTTGTCTAGTCCTTGTCTTCCCCATTACGCACAAAGGGAAGTCCCTGCACACATAGCGAACGCGTAATACGCAGTCATCATTGGGTATTGCTGAAAATCGTGTTCACAATGAATGGGAAAGGTCAAGTTGTTTCCAAGCGGTTTCGCTACTGCGACGCCTATTTACGTAGTAGTGATAACAATTCAGCACGATCTTCTCTCGTTTAGAATGATCTCTAACCGGTCTGAGAGACGAGAGAGTACGCGAAATGAGGAGAGACGTGCGCCGATTTGTCAACACTTGTACGTAGCGAATTCACGAACCTTGGCGAGAACGGTCGAGTACTGCAACGATGTAGGGTACACATTCATGAAGAACGAAACTAGCAATCCGTGGTTGAGAAACCGAGGCACGAATAGGAGAATGTAGGGATCGGCGAGAGTAAACACTGTCGCCTCTGAAATGTATATTTCATAATGTTTTCATGTTTTGGGAAACGTACTGAGCTGCTCTCCAAAGTCGAGCTTCTTGTGGGGATTTTCACTGGAGACGCTGTTCTCAATCTGAGTGCATTCTTTCCATTCGAAGTCCGTTCTCAACTCACTTCTCTGGTCGGCAAACAGCATGTGAGCACCAGATTAATCATGCAAAATGCGAAGAGGAACCCGCACATCGTTCTGTTATTTAGTTAGTTATTAATAAATTAAAAATTAAATGATTAAAAAGTATTACTTCGTCTCACTGTCGCTGTAGTAACGATAGTTCTCATCCGATCCTTCGTTGGCCGAAGAGTGAGTCTTCGTGATGTAGATGTACAACACACCGCCAGAAACCAAACTGGAGATGCGGAATTGAGATCAGCCCGGAATGGTATTTACCTCAAATTTGCGATCCCCATTATCCTCGACGAATTGCGTGCGAGCGTCTGCCGAGTAGAGAAAATCATCTGATGCGTAGAGAAAGAGGTGTAGATTACTAAAATTCGTCCGTAATTTCAGGATAAAATCAGGGAATCTCACAAGCAAATGCGATGCCCAGCAGGATGTTCGCCAGGAAGTAGAGGACGTTGTTGATGAAGAAAAAGCAGGCGAAATATGATGCGAAGAGACTCGAACCAATGACGAGTGTCCACTGAAAAGGCGAGCTAAAACGAAGAAATGTAGTATTATCGCATACTTTTGGCGATACGTAGTTCAGCACGACTGGGACTAGAAAGGTGGCTAGGCACGTGGATATCTCCTTGACTGCTTGCCTGAAAATGCTGTTGATTTCGAAATACAGATCTCCTCTTCAGACTGAGCAGTACTACTCGTATTCTATGCTGCCGTAATCGAAGTAAGACGCGATTCACCCGTAATATCCCGCGTGCTTCACGATCGCATCTGGATCTCTGACATGCGCCGAATGGACGAGTGATTCAACGATGAACGTCGCGACGTCGTACCCGATGAATCTGTGAACCTTCATGAGCACGGAAATGAAGGAGAAGGGCAAACCTGAAGAGCGTCGCTACACCCATGATGATCGTGCAGACATGTTGGTAGCGGGAGTCTCTCATATCGGAACTCCTCGATGATCTCTGAGACGTCGACTGGGACGGAGAACTGCGCCGATGATGGCATTTCCGACACTTTTAAGCTAGAGATCGGTTAGTCCCGTCGAATGAGAGAGTGTGATGATTGGAGAGTACTACAGCGAAACACTTGCTATCGGCCAAACAAGAACTGTTAGGAAAGGAAACAGGGAGGAGCAGGCAACCTTGGGAGCGTAGGCGATACATAGATCAGTGAAAGAGCAATCTAGCGCGTTCACTTTGGGTACTTTTGTTTTGCTACAATTGCATAAGGCTGAGAAATGTACTTATTGGTAAGAAATGTGTGATCCCTCCTCTTGCGCTCGCGACGGGCAGTCGACTCTCACCCCGCTCTCTTCCATCCCCAGTTTGGAGAATCCTCGTCCGTCAGCTTGGGCAACCCGACGAGTATCGCCCTCTTGATGCATCAAAAGGAGGACCCAGGACGGATTCCTATCGTCTCGTGTGCTAAACGTCAAGAAAGGCCCCGTTTAAGAAGACTGCATCGTGAGTTTACTCTAAACCACGCAAGCCAGACTTCAGTGGCTGGATGGATGTCTGCAAGTCTCAACAGTAATCGACTATGCTCGACGGACAGTTGGGAAGATACATTTAACAAGATCCCTCGACCATATGACATTCTGGGAACGAAGATCAAAATCCCCTCTTTATTGATTGCACCTTCTGCAGGTCCATTGCCTTGATGTCAGGATAAAATGAAATCACAAACGATTGATGGTCATGGAATCGTTGACTGACAGTTTGTACCTCGACTTTGAGATTTGACAAGCTTGAGAAGCGATCGAAAGCAAAGATAACACGACCAAAAACATCATCACGGATTAAACGTAGAGTATTCAAAGGAGTCGTTATTTATCCAACCGATTCATCAAGTAAGGAAGAGAACATTCCAGGACATTCTGAAATGTTCTCATTCGGAAGGGAATACCAATCTTCTTCACGCGTCAAGTATAGCACTAGTTAGGTGTTGGTTTACTTCCAATACCATACATTGGAATTCCCAAAGTTTTGGATAGGAACGCTTTATTAGTTACATTACATTGCACGAATAACCAGTTAACACTCAATGCTTCATCGGAGAATGGTCGAATGTTTCATCGAAGTCTCTTTGATGTCCGTCGCATGGGCCGGAGCGAGTCCGCGGTTGGTAGTAGTGGTTCCCTGCAAGGAGAATGATTGTGTGGAGCATCAAGACGACGAGAAGAATATAATTGGAATAATCACCTCGGATCTTCCTTTGAAGAACTGTTCCGATTCCGGGTGGCACGTGTCGCAGATCTCCCACTGCAAAGTGTTCATTTAGATCCTCTTACCCTTACTTACTTTAATGCAAACATCGACGTGAATCGGGAACGAGAAGGCGTAGCTTACACGGGGCTTCATTAGGGAGTAGCACTGCAAAAGATCGGTTATTTGATTCCGAGATCTATCATATTTTTAACCCACTTTTTCTTTTCCAATTGGTATGCCGTCGCACGCCAGCGATGATCTCCGAAGAGATATAATCAATTCTGCTGGGAGTCATCAAGTGCTGATGATTTTTTTGTTCACTGAAAATAAATTTGAAAGAACGTACGCTGTACATGTTCAGAATGTACTCGCACATCTGGCAAGGCGTGGCATCCGGTGGAGGGGGAGAAGGAAGAGCGAGTGCTCCACTCAGAACCACGATGAAGATGAAGAAGAGAGACTTCCACATGACTCATGCCGCACAGCGGGTTTATATACCACATCTGACGCTGGCTTTCTTGCTAATTCTGAGCAGTGGTAGTGGATCAGACAGAATGTCCCAGGATCAGCGTAAAAGATCGATGGCGAGAAAATGTAGATTTCTGAAATGAAATGTTTGTTACGAGCTTAACTTTAAGTTCGAAAATGGTCGAAAGTGAAACTGATAGAGAGCTATAGAGTAAAGACAATGCGGCGAAAGCGAGACAGAAAGAGTGGAGAGGACGTCGAGCTGTCACTTTATTGGTTTGAGAGAAGAGAGATTGGATGAGAATCCTGAGTGATAAGTATAACAAAAGAACCTAATCTGATAAGAGCACAACAATAGTGCGCCGCTTCAACTGACATGTTGACTGAAAACTAGACCTTCGAAAGTGAGCACTAGAGCGAAAACGAGTGCTCGCTTTCTACGAGTGCCATTCTCCCTCTCATCTCGAGTGCTCGTCGGTCGATCTCCCTCATTAACACCACTCCGTTGTGACAAAAACGTGCAGAATGAGCGAGAACTCGCGAGCACTCGCGAGTGAGTGCTCGTCACGACCCACTCGTTTTCCAAACGAGCACCAAAATGAGTGAGAAGTGTCGAGTGCTCGCTTATTTTGTGAGTGCTCGCGTCGAGTGCTCGCTTATTTTCGAAGGTCTACTGAAAACCTTATCAATAAAACGGATAGTCATGATTACAGCCGCGGTACCAATTGGGGTCGCTTCCCACCTCGCTTCCGTGCGAGAGAGTAGAGAGAGAGCATAGGGAATAGAGAGAGGCAGACACGATCTACGGAAGCGAGGTGGGCAGCGAGGTGGGAAGTGAGGTAGAAATTGAGCGAGACGTGTTAGAGATAGAGAAATAGCATAGGGAATGGAGAGAGGCAGAGAAAGAGG
>LS532624.1:1246264-1328706 GCA_900490775.1 Pristionchus maxplancki
GATATCAACTTCTAACTTGTATAGCTCGATAGAGCATCGAAAAATAGCCCTAGTTTAAGAAGAAAAGTTTTTCCGTGGATTAAGTTGAGGGGTAGAAATATGACCTTGAAGTTGGAAGGCTGCAACCGACCGGTGCTGCAGCTCGGTGGGGAATAATCTCTGGCACTATTCCGTTCACAGGGGGCCTAGAGGCACCTGGGAGGGTCCAAAACTGTGAAAAAAGCGACATCGAAAAATGGCTCGCTGACAGATTCAGGTCGAATATTAGGTGAAAGGCGTGATAAATCGATAGACGAGCAAGCGCATGCAAGAATGAGCCGAAATCTCTCGGCTGTTATCGAAGTGGTAATACACTCTTACCACTCTCAAAAGCGGAAAAAAACATGATTCGCTAAGAAAAAGTAGAAAAAAAATACATGAGACAGAATGAAAAGTGATGAAGACGTTTCATTGAATCGTACGATTTTCTTCTTTGCTGATTGTTGATGAGACTCTTATCACGAAAATACTAGCGTCTGAGGGACAGAGAGTACACACATTGATGATAGATATTTATCACAAGCATACAATGCTTCTTTGCTAATGTTTATTACTCTCAGTATCATCCTCATCCAAAATTTCACTCCTCATTCAAAGATCTCATGAAGAGAGTGAGGAAGTGAGCGAAATCTCCTTCATTCCCCGCGATAGTCAATGAAGTATGCACACAGACGACACGCTCGATACTGTCCTTCGACGATTGAGGAAGATCCTTATATTCGGCAATCGACTGCACGAGAAAAAGTTATCTAATCGTATTTTCATTTTAAAAACCTTGTCGATGATAATAGCAGCAATCTTCAGTCGAGTCGACAAGTTTTCGTCAGATTGCAACAATATCAAAATTTCCACCACTCCTTCTCCAACCTATTCGAATCTCTGAATTAGTAAAAATAACGACTTTCCACTCATACTTTCTGAATGAGATTCTGAGCAGCGCTGTCCAGTTTATTAGTATAGTTTGATTTGAAGTATTGCAGACGTTTGTTGAGGAGTTCGAAGGCGTTGGGCGCTCGTTGTTCCAGATCGGACAGGATCTATAAATATTTCTCTAAAATTTAGTCGTAACATCTCTCTATTAAAAAAGTCAAATTTCTCACGTCTGAACTCTTAGTAAAGTTAGTCTTGAAATCTTTTAAATATTGAGTAAAAAGAGAAATGTCCTTCTCGAAGGCGAACGAGTGGATAATATTAATTACATCTGGAGGACCAGGTCCAGCGAGTGTTCCAGCAGTGAACGTGATTGGATCTGAATAACATGAGACGTTGTTTGAATGAAATAAGCGAACTCACATTCACAAGCCTTCAAATGTTCGAGCGGAGTCTCACCGAGCCTCTTGGCTTCTTCTTCGAACGTCGATCGATACGAAGTGAAATTCGCTCCAAGACCGAAATTGTCGTTCAGGAATTTGGTTATTCTCTCAAATTCAGCATTCTCATCCTCGATTGGAGTCGTTTGAGTGAAATCCAGCACAGCCATGAAGAATATCAGAGATTTCAGCATCTGAAACAGTGGAAAGGACGTGAGAGGTGAAGGGATGATGCGTGGAAATGAAAGCTTTTATAGTTGTTTAATACTGAAAGAACATGGCTAAAAGAACAAAAGAATCTTGTCAACACATTCTCTTCATTTTGCACACACTCTAATCCATTCCTCCTTTTACTTTCGGGAACTGTAAACCAGGGAACAGCGCAGAAATTCATCAATGTAAACTTGGAAAATGAGTCAGAGAAGCAGTGGAAGAGAATTTGATTGTCCATAAAATATCGAATTGTGTGACAGCATGAAAACTATTCCCTAGACTGATTGATACATCATATTTGATGATTACAGCATTGAATTTGCTATTTTTCATTATCTGTTATCGATTATTATTTTTATTTTTTTACAGGAGAGATGTTGATCTCTCGATCTGTTCGGTGACCTCCAATCTGAACCGAACTCAGTGAGGGCTGTGCCACTTGGGATGGATGTGCTTCCGATTTCCGGCTAAAAAAGAGAAATGGATCCTTCAGTCGCACAGTCATTCGCTAGATGTGTCCCTCTTCGTCGCTCGACAGCATTGATATCGAGGAGCAAGTGGAATACAAATACGTTGAAGTGACTGATCGTCGTCAAGTTACTTTGGCAATTACGTTAGTCACGTTTGAATTTTCAGGAATATTTGCAACAATTCGCTTTCAGATATCTTCTGCTGATTTGGGCGGCATTCGCACTCGCTCATTCCACTACAGGCTAGTTTTTTGCCGTCTGTTAATTTTGTCCCTCGCACATCCTCAAATGAAGCCGTGATTAAAAAGATTGAGTATGTCTAATATTTTTTCCAGAGAATTGGAAGATTCTCGCAATGCAAGGCAACCTGGTAGCCGTGCTGCACCTTCTAGCGGCGAAAATTGAATACACTAAAATCGAGAAACGACCGCTCGTAACTCGACAGGATTCCATGGCCACAGTACTTCAATACCGGATTTATTTCTCTAAACATTTGTTCTTCTTCGTCATGTATCGAATTGTGTGACAGTATGAAAATTATTCCGTTTACTGATTGTGATGAACTAATAAAGGACGATTATCGTTGAATTTGTTATCATTTTACATTTATTTGGAAAAAATCGTAGTCGTCTTCGCTTTACAATCCATTTTTCCAGTTTACATTGATGAGTAACGACTCTGTCAGTGGTTTACAGTTTTATCAAAAATACATTGAAAAGAGAGTATATGTAACAACGAGAGAGGGCAGGTTGAGCAGGAAACTTTTTACATCCTCAGTGTGATATAAAATCAGCTGAATTTTTCTACTAATCTACTCGCTATTACTGCTAATTCTTCAACTACTCGTGTCCTCCAAAAGTTTTATTGATATTTCAGATGTGGAAATTTCTCGTACTCTTTAGTCTTCTGGTGAACGTTATTCAATCGGCTCCAGTGGAGAATGATTCCCTCACGGAAGAAATCGATTCGTGGAGAGTGAAATACAAAGGAATGGATTGGGACAAAATGACTGGATATCTGCCTACCCTCAAAGCAGAAGCAAAGACACTTGGAGTGACTCCGCTCGAACACTTGAAGGCCTGTGAAAGTAAGAATATACAATGTAGCAATTGTACGGCAAATGAGGGGGGGGGGGCTTCTTTTGATAAAATAGTAATTTCAGATCCTTTGTTGTTCTCTAAATACGCATTCGCGCATACATTCAACGCTCCGACAACTCTTGTCGTATTATTCGTAATTGGTTGGAATGGAACTCTCCAGAATAAATATTCGAAAGGCTTCTTCAATATCCGTTACAATACGAGTTCAGAAGTGATATTTTTTCAATTTTTTTGTTGATATTTTTAACGTTTATAATTTTCTCAGATCCTGGAAGCTCTCGAAAGTCGATCACCCGCTGATTTTAAGATGTTTAATGAAGATTTACAATCATTAAAGACAAACTACATTGACAAACTGGACAGCGGAGCTCAGAAATACATTCAGAATGTGGGATAGAAATGGTTGATTCGTCACAAATTGATTCACTCAGGTCGGTAAAGGCGGATTCTTGGACGCAATTGCACTGTCTTTGGGAGACGACTATTCAGAGGAGAAACAGAAGACTGCAAACAACTTGATCGACGAGGTATCATTTCGGACAATGCCTAGATAATGTATTTCCTGATTCAGTCAATCACCGAATACAAATCCCTAACGCAATCATCGAAGAATAGCATCGAGCGTGTATTCTGTGTTCACACCGCGTTGACCATGGTCGGAAAAGAAGGGGACTTTGCTCATTTCCTTCGGCTTTTCAAGAAGCATTTCAACGAAGAAATGATGATGTCGCAATGAAATAAACAATTCCGTATGTATTGAGAAGTGTGTAAATAATTGTTCAAAGAGGAAAAAAATTGTCAGAGCCATATCTAAGACCCCTACAAGTTGAACTTCATTTGGAATATTTTTTACGGATTTCAAATCAATGTTTACGAAATACTGAACGAGTTGTAATGTAGAAATATAATTATGATGTCATGTGTATAACGAGCAGTAACATTGTTCAACGCTTCTCCTCTTTTTATCAAACAAAATTGTCGAGAGAGCTTCGAATGGAGACGACATCATTCTGCAATTGATTCATGGATGCCTGCAGTATCCTACCGTACTCGACCGTACCCTACAGTAACCCACCTTGGTAGGTTCTACATCTGCCGTTGGTGCATTCGGTGCATCGGCCGTTGTTGCAGTTCTTCGAGTGAGACTGGTTCTCGCTACTTCTCTTCTTGGCTGAAGAGTCGATATTATAGTTGACATACCGTACCCCATAACTACCGTACCCTTCACTCACTGGTGTGGCATTCTCCGTCCTCGCAGATGGTGCAAGTCTCATGGCCGTTGTGGGATACGCAAGTCCTGCTGGACGATTGCTCCCCCGCCTCACGTTTCTCCCTCACAGCAGCTGAATAGGGTACGGTAGTTTGAGTTGGGTCAGGCATCGAACTTACGAACGAATGTGCAGCCGTCTCCACCGGGCCCGAGTCCCATGCAGCGGATGCATCCAGTCGCGTTGCAGCCCGGGTTGTCTGATGAGTACGGTAGTTCGGTGTGTCAGATATATGACTCAATGGGTCGAACTTACATATGAAGGTGCAGCCGTCTCCATGGCCGCGTCCCTTGCAGAGAACGCAGCCAGTGATGTTGCAGCCGTCCTTGTCAAGGTTATCCTCGCGCTTCTTGGCTGAATGCCAATCGATATTGTAGTTGACATACCGTACCCGGGTTACACTACCCATATCTACAGTACCCTTCACTCACTGGTGTGGCATTCTCCGTTCTCGCAGATGGTACAAGTCTGATGACCATTGTTTGAAACACAATTCGAGCTGGATGAAGAGGAGGACGACTGCTCTTCCGCCTCACGTTTCTCCCTTACAGCAGCTGAATAGGGTACGGTAGTTTGAGTTGGGTCAGAGGAATATCTCACGAACGAATACGCAGCCATCTCCATCGCCTCCGAACCCTTTGCAGCGGATGCAGCCAGTCGCGTTGCAGCCCGGGTTGTCTGAAGAGTACGGTAGTTCGGTTGGTCAGGTCGGCGTAGAGTCGGGTCAGACTCACACTGCATGAAGCACTCAGTGTGCTTGCCGAGCCCCGTGCAGCGTGGGCAACCAGTGATATTGCAGCCGTTGTCGAACGAAATCTCCTCGCCCTCCTCACGTTTGCTGCGAACTGAAATGTGTATGAGATTCGGTACAGTAGATTGATTGTAAGTACTGTAGAGTCCAGGTGAACGTGACTTCGGTATCGGTTCAGGGATCAGGGTACGGTAATGGACACTGTGTAATAGGGCTGGGATACGGTATGTGTTCCGTTACGGTGCGTACCATCGTGGCAGACTCCGTTGAGGCACTCGATGCAGTGGCCGTCAGTGCACGTGCGGGTGTGGACTGTGGTGTCCTCGTCGGCCAGTGAGACCCTGATATACGGTAGGCGGGTTACGGTAGGGAAGGGTTACGGTAGGATCCGGAGGGTACTGTAGGATCCTAGGGGTATTGACTGGAGATCTCACCCGAAGAGAAGCGCGACGAGTGGGAGAGTGAGGAGAATCTTCATGGTGACCAATCGATCGAAGAGGGCGGAGACGGGAGGAGTGGGGGTTTTATAGGGAGCAGAGGATATGGAAAGTGGACGATTAGTGATGAAGTAAACATGTTTGTGTCATTACTTTTTTTCGTAAAAAGCCAAGTTAATCGATCTGTGCAAAGAAATTCAGTAGAAAGGATGAATAGCATTGTAATTATTATTACGAGATGTTCATCATGAAAGGCTGCTTATGACGAAGTTCCGTTTACCCCACTGTAGTTCCGTAACTGATTGAAAATTGCGATAAATGTGATCGAAACGTTTATTCATACTCAATTATTTCCTGGTTGAGGTGTCGTTCTTTTAACTTTTATGGGTTTGCCCGTTATCTTTTGTTTAGGTTTCGTTAGTGGGGGGCAGGTATTGCCGGAGCAGTCGACACTACCAGGAGCCATGACCTCGCGCTTCTCGACTGTAATGAATTACATCATGGGGGATTCATTGTCGACAATAGCTGATGGATCGCGCTCTTCATTCGGCGTACTCACTCGCCGGTCGACCGACTGAGAGACTGTGCAGATTGAAGAGGTTGCTTGGGGATGCATCAGCTTTTGTCGACAATGATGGAGGCATCAGAGTATCATGGTATTTGGTCAGGGAAAGGAAGTGAAACATACCATTCTGTGTGATGTTCTTGCCGTGCTGACGATTGATGATGATCTTCTCTTCGGAGAGGTTGATTCTGGAATAGGGCACGATCAGGGTAGGTCAGAGACTCTCCGAATTAAAAAAAGATTGTCACCCGACGAGCAGCAGTACGAGGAGAGTGAGGAAGATCTTCATGATGATCTGGATGGTTGGGGGATATTCTTGACAATTTTTATACTCCGAGAATACATGGAGAGACGGAGGAGAGAAGCGACGACAGAGAAATGAATCAGCAGGTTCCATCATTAGCGTTGACAATGGGCGTAGCCAAGGCACTCTTCATTTCGCGCGATCTTCGCCTTTTCAAGCCGGTGAGAGCACACAATAGGAAGTGAACCAATGCCCAATTATCGATCCTATTCATTCCATTTCAACTCGTACTTCAACCATCATGTTGCTTATTTGGATTCCGCTGGAAGTACTGTGACTGCACCAGATGCAGTGTATCATGCACCGACGCAGCAGTTTGTTATCTATTTATCATGTTTTCTCAAGATATAAAGGAAAGGAAGTTGTGTGTAGGCGTATCGATCGCTAGAGTGTCTGCTACAGATTCTGAAATCGATCGGACATTCCTGGTTAATAATTTGGAAATAATGGAATAGCTGACCTAACAAATATCCACTTCGCAGCCATTGACGATCGCCACTCCTCCATTCCTCTCGCAATCTCCGTCCTTGCAATTGACAGAAGAAGTCACGATTTTTGGCATTGTTTTCGGCTTCCAGTCGGGGTCGAAGGTGTGAATTTCAGGCTTATAGGGGCCTGCAAACCAGAGTTGATCAAATCGAGCCGAGCCACTCGAGGCCTCGTCTCATAGACTCGATACGAGTCAAAAAGTCGAGCGGCTCGAATTTGCAAAACTCGGCTCGAGTCGACTCGACTGCGAGAGAGAAGGCTCGAGCCGCTCGAAGACTCGAGTTAGACTCGTCAGACTCGAGTCTTACTCGAGTCTGGGAGGCGAGAGGGAAGAGACGGCAGAGAAAGGATTGAGGCGATAGTGACGAGAGAGTAATGTGTGCGAGGAGAGTCGCCTTCCCTCTCTCCCCATTTGCATGCCCCTCTCCTTCCCAGACTCGAGTCTGACTCGAGTCTTCGAGCGGCTCGACCTTTCTCTCTCGCAGTCGAGCCGCTCGATCGAGTCTCGAGTTCGGTCGAGCCAAAATAAGGGTTTTCGAGGACGAGGCCTCGAGTGTCGAGCATGCTCCATTTTACCAACCCTACTGCAAACGTTTGATGAGGTATTGACAATTGTAAAGCAAAAGAACACAAAACAGGTATATATATATATGACTCGCCACCAAATTTGCACGTCCACGTCTCAAATGGACTTTCCTTGCAAGCCCAGCAGTCGCGGGGGATGTCGCGGCAACCTGAAACCCCTCAGTAAGTAAAAGTCGGTCAATACGACAAAGTAAGGTAGATACGTACTGTCTTCACCCTCTGCTCCATTGGACGTGGGCGCAGCAAATGCGAGCCTGGAATAAAGATATTAGTAGGCGAAGACTAAGAATAGTGAGAGTGGAGATAGTCACCCGACGAGCGCCAAGAAGAGTACACCGAGAATAATCTTCATCTTGAGACTGATCCTTTCAGGAATTAGCGTTGTTTTATACTCCGCGAAAGGCTAAAACAAGGAAAGTGGGGCGGAAATGGACAAAAGACCATTATGAATCAACCGGAATCATTTCCAGAGACAAAAGTCTGGCTATACTTTCCGGTGAGAGAGAGCGCGGAATGAAGAGATTCTTGGCTGAATCACATACTTTCTCTCCTTTCTCTCTTCCTCAACTCTTCTCTGAATCTTAGCTATCAATACAGCAAGTGTTGCCACATCGCTCAACGCCCTTCTTTCTGAGTACATATGGTTACAGTCAATTCTGCTTCGCCATTTGCATTGTGCGAGCAAACGCAATTCTCTTTGTCAGTATTAATCTCTTTATCACCTCCCTCAAGGGGGCACCACGAATAGAATAGGATTATTTCGTTTGTACAGACACTTTGCATCTCCTAGTCTCTTCTCTATCTCCTTCTGCAGCACAGTCTTCCGTTGCCGCACTGGCTGTAGTTCTGCGGGCAGCCGCAGCTCTGCTGCTGCTGCTGCACGGGCTGGCGGTACTGCTGCTGCAGCTGCGGCTGCGCGTACTGCTGCTGCGGGTTGCAGGTGACGACGGAGGGCTGGGGCTGGTACATGGGGGCCATGGTGGAGGTGATGGGGGCGAGGGTGGGCGTGTAGGTGGAGGGAGAGCACTGCGCTGAGCACGAGGTCTGGCAGGCGGGTTGGCACTGCAAGGGGACCGGGGTTTAGAAGACGGATCCGGGTCCGCCTGATACCTGGCTCTGGGCGTAGTTCTGCTGGCCGCACTGCTGGTTGCACGTCTGCTGGCAGGCGGGGTTGCACTGCGAGGGAGAGGCGGAGGCGGTCGACAGCGGGATGGACACCTGCAGTGGATCATTAGTATCAGGTTGTGGTACCAAGAAGGTACCAAGAACCAGGTACTCACTCTGATGATGATGGGGGAGCTCATGGATCCGCCGTTCACTGGGTTCTGCTGGGTGCACTGGGGCTGACAGGCGGGCTGGCACGAGGGAGCGCACTGCTGCTGCTGATCACGAACGACGACCGGAAGTTGCTGCAAAAGGGGCGGGGCTTAGAATGGGAGGGCTGCAGGGGTCGGAGAACGACCGGAAGTCATGCGGATACCTGAGCGGGAGCCTGGTACACGGGGGCTGGGGTAGTGGCGGCCACGCACTGAGGCTGGCATGCAGGCTGACAGGCAGGGGCACACTGCTGCTGTTGGGGTTGCTGCAAGACCATGCGTACTACTGGGACTACAGCGGTGGTGCCATGCTACAACGTTTAAACTGTACCTGGTACACCGGAGCGGGGGTGGTGGCGGCGACGCACTGGGGAGTGCAAGAGGGCTGGCAAGCGGGAGCGCACTGGGACTGCTGAGGTTGCTGCAAGATCATGCATACTACTGGGATCGTGGTAGGGGTACCATGCTACCACGGGGTGCAAATTGTACCTGGTAGACGGGAGCGGGGGTAGTGGCGGCGACGCACTGGGGAGTGCAAGAGGGCTGGCAAGCGGGAGCGCACTGGGACTGTTGGGGTTGCTGCAAGATCATGCATACTACTGGGCTCGTGGTAGTGGTACCAGGCTACCACGGGGTGTGAACTGTACCTGGTACACGGGGGCGCGAGTGGTCGCTGCGATGCACTGAGGCTGACAGGCGGGCTGGCAGGCAGGAGCACACTGCTGTTGGGGCTGCTGAAACGGGTACCATGCATACTACTGTCTGGCACTATGGCACCGGGTGCTGGTACCTGGTACACGGGCTGCGGGGTGGTGGTGGTGACGGCAATGCACTGGGGAGTGCAAGCGGGCTGGCAGGCGGGCACACATGCGGGTTGCTGAGTGAACCAACGATATTTCTCTGGTTCTGGTACCACTGGGTACCTGGGTGTACACAACGGGGAGTGGGGCGGGAGTGGGTGCGGGGGTGGAGGCTACCACGCATTGGGGAGTGCAAGCGGGCATGCAGACTGGCACGCACTGGAACCATCGCTTGCTACGGTACTGTTCATGGTTCGGTGCCGCCTACCTGGTACGGAGCGGGAGTGGGTGCCGGGGTTGTGGTAGTCGTCGTGGTAGTCGCTACCACGCACTGGGGAGAGCAAGCGGGCATGCAAACGGAGACGCAGATGGTCTGCTGAAAGCGGGGGAGAGGGTGGGTGATTGGGTTCAGGGCGGGGTGCTACCTGGTACTGGATCGGAGCGGGGGTGGGTGCGGGGGTGGTGGTCGTGGTAGTGGTAGTGGTAGTGACCGCCACGCACTGTGGGGCGCAGACGGGCATGCAAGCCGGGACACAGATGGGCTGCTGGGGGGAAAGAGGGTGTGGTACACAAGGGATGGATGCACAAAGGGGAACCAAGCGTGGTACCAGAAGGGGTTGGTACCTGGTAGACGGGAGCTTGGGTGGTGGCGGCTACGCACTGAGGCTGACAGGCGGGCTGGCAGGCGGGGGCACACTGGGGGTTCTGCAAGGGGACGGGGTGAAGCCAATGAATGGAGCCAAGGGCATGGGACCACAACATGCTTGGTACGGGACAAATGCGGTACCTGGTACATGGGCTGGGGCGTGGTGATGGGAGGGAGGTACTGCTGCGTCGTGGGGTTCTGGTAGATGGGCTGCTGGTACTGGGTCTGCAATTAGAACCGGTGAATCTGGTACCAAAGTATTATGTGGTACCTGCTGGGTGCAAGCGGGCTGGCACGCGGGCTGGCAGGCCGGGGCGCAGTTGTTGTTGTTGTACTGGGGCTGGGTCTGAAAGCAAGCAATGATGTCAAGTTTAGGATAATTATGCCTACGTCTACTGCATCTACTACGTCTACTCTACAGTGTGACGGGGGTTGGTGGGTTAGTGGCACTCGAACACATTAAGGTTAAACGGAACCAGGGTATCTACGGCTCGGGGGCTGTAGGCACCTGGTACATCATCGGGTACTGCTGCTGCGGGTAGCCCATCTGGTACGGCTGCTGCTGCATGAATCGCTGCAGGTAGGGGTAGTTGCTGCTGCTGGCTGCAGGCTGTCGCAGGAGAGGGGCTGCATGGACGATGAGCAGCTGCTCGTTGGCCATGTCGATGCAGTGCTGACTGCAGGCGGGTTGGCAGGCTTGGACGCAGGGAGACTGGTAAGACGGCTGGTACTGATCGTAGAAGGAAGCACGGAATTGATCTCCGAGATGGGCTCCCATGAGGGAGCCGAGACCGAACGGAGTCGTCAGCATCTTTAGAGAGCATTGAGTATTGATTATTAGTTTGTGGTAAACGAGGGAGAATGAACGAATCGCTGAATTGCTTTTGAATATGAAATGTTAGTGAAACATGAATATGAGCTGAAATCGGAATGGTCTTATTTGCGTTTGTAAGAAATAACAAAGGTCATAAAAGTTTGATTGTTAGCGATTCAGTAAACAAAAAAAAGTTTGTAAGTAATGCCACCTTCCAACAAAGTCACAGCTCAATAAATAAGTCAGTCATCGATCATCTCCTACAGTATACCTGCTGGACGGGGGCGCAGGCGGACTGGCAGGACTGCTGGCACTGGTTGGCGCACTGGTTCTGCTGCTGCTGGGGCTGGCACTGTTGCTGGCACGACTGCTGGCACTGTCCGCACTGCTGGTCACGCATGATCTGCTGCTGAAACGGATACCGTAACCAGTCAGTTGGCGATCGGAGTATGGTAAGGCTTGAAAGCGCGTGGTTAGAGCAGGGAAAAGAGGGCCGGTGTTAAGGCTTGGTACCGAGCTTGGTACACTCACTCCGGGCACCGGGTTCGGGCCGTAGGTTGTGGATCCATAGGTGGGCGGCGCATAGGTGGTGGGCGCGAAAGAGGTGGGTCCGTAGGTCGTAGGGGCGTACGTAGTCGAGGGATACGGCGAGTACTAGAGGAGGAGTGAATAAAGTCGGTCCTCGATGCTGCTAGGATACCGTATACTACCGTACCTGGTAGGGGGTCGTGGACATGATCGGGGCCATGGTGGACGAGGTGATGGGCGGCAGCTGGCCGGGCACGTTGTACATCTGAAACGGTTACGGTAAGGGTACGGTAGGTCGTTCGCTGGGTCAGATCTATTACCTGCTGGTTGATCTGCTGCTGGGCGAACTGTGCGTTAACGGGCGTCTGCACGTACGGGCTGGCGCTGCAAGAAAGTCAGTTGGTGATTGCGGGAGGGGTACGGTAGGGTACTGTAGGCGTACCAGGCGTTGTTGCAGGTCTGGTCGCAGTTGGGCATCGACTGGGCCTGGCAGGACTGCGTGCACTGCGAGTTGCACTGCTGCTGCAGCTGCTGAGGGGCGCATGCCGCCTGGCAGTTGGACGAGCACGCCTGATGGGTACGGGTTTGGGTACGGTAGGGGTACGGTACGGTACCTGGTTGCACTGGTTCTGGTTGAGCTGGGGCGGGCACTGCTGCGAGCACTGCTGCTGGCACTGCGGCTGGCACTGGTTCTGCAATGGTGAGGTTGGTTCCTGGATCCAAGGAATCGAACGCTAACAGTTTGATCACTGCTGGGCGAGATCCAGTTTCTCTTCATCCTCTCGCGCGCTCTCTTACTTTTGTTCTTCCGCATCAGTGCGTGCTTCTAATCACTTACTATTCAGATGGGGCAAACACTCGAGCAAAGAGAGGCAAGACCTCTCTCGATCTCCCCTTATCTCTAGCACTTTCTGATTGACGAAAAGAGAAGAAAGAGAGCGCTGATATTGATATGAACTGCGGATTCCGAACTGGATCGAGAGGTGGAAGGGACTACTGCTGTACAGGATTAGCGGAAGCTTCTAGTTGAGAAGATGGGCGCAGTATTCGGAAATCGTTTTGTATTGACCAGCAATCTAATCGATGCAAAATGAGTGTCTAGAGGCTGAAGTGCGCGTGAAACCTACCCAATCGCGATCAAAAATGAAAATGATAGTTTTCTAGCAAAATCAAGAAAATATTCAGCATAATTTGCAAGACGCAAACGCAGTTTGGTGCTATTCTGACAAAGAATACAATTCATAACAATGTCTCACAATGCTTTTCTAGTTTGTCAATGATACGGTGCCCACCTGTTTTCTCTACAGAACTTATGCGCTTTTGAAATGCTAGTTTTGGCATAATTGATAAGCCGCCTTCAACGTACATCAAAGTACTAATCTGAGTCATCTACAGGATATATGCGCGTTTTTCTGCTTTTTTTATTTCAAATGTGTTATGTCATGCAAAATAAAAATCCGCATATGAAAGTACCCACCTGAGTCATCTGCTGGGCGCACTGGCAGTTGTTGGAGGAGGCCATGACGGGGGCGCACTGACAGGAGAGAGCGGGCGAGGACTGGCAGGAGCACGACGGCGCCGACTGTTGGGCACACCCGCAGGACGACTGACGCTTCGATCGAATCTGAGAGACGGGAAATTCAGGCTTGTTTTCCTCTTAAGACTAATAAAAATGAGCAGTTTTGAGATTTGAAAATTTGATTTCAAGTGTGTTTCAGAGATTCCTGATTAGCGCATTGCGATTAGAATCGGTGATTTGTTACACGATTCTGGCGTTGATGTGGAAAAATACAATCACCATAGAAATTTTGAGCGAGGCAGTAAGTAATTTGTGAACATAATAAATGAATAAATAAAATAATAAATATCTTACGGGGTCTGCATGGATGAGCAGAGCAGTGGCGAGCAAAACGAAGAGGAGCTTCATTGTACTCGATGGATGGATCAAGGATGATGCCCTTCCCCCTCCCTCCGCCCCTCTTATACCATCCCCTCAGGGCATGCCTCCTCCCGACCAGTCCCTCCCCCCGCCCTCCGGATCCCTCCTCTCGCCCTAGCCTCTCCTCATTCCGCCCGCTCCCTCGCCTGTCAGACTGGATGAGAGAGCACAGAAATTGGGGAGAGCCTTGCTCCTCCCTCAGGATAGACGCAGAGTTTCTCCATTGTTTGAGGTAATCCTCGTCGCTAGTTCAATCCGAGTCGGCAAACAATTCAGTTACTAGTACATAGTAGCAGGGCATGAAAACTGGTGTTTGACTCTCATGGTTTTCCCCTCTCAAGAGTTTGTTGATCCATCTACTCGTCGATTGCTTGGCTCGTTCAAACAGAGAAAAGTTGTTGAGAGACAGGCGTGAAACACTGCTTCGGGGCCAAAAACAATCCGCATTCCTCTTTCTCCCTTGCCACCTCTCATCTCCAGACTGTTCTTTGGGCATTCTTACACCGTTGAGGAAGAGCATGGAGAATCCGATCAGTAGGGATAGCGAACGGCTCTTCCCAGCATTCGGACAGATCACAACGTACCCTCTAGCTTGTGGTTAGCACTCCGAATGAGGGTTGTATTCAGTTTATTTGTATTCAGACTCATCCTCATCAGACGTTGACGGCTGAGATGAAAAATTATCGATAACACGGACTGCCACAAAACCCATCCTAAAAACTCGCCTGAGCCCGAATTGTTGTCCCACTTTCCGCCATTTATGTAAATTAACGCGTTGGTGAATAAAGAATAAGAATGAGGGATATCAGCATCCATTCTGTTGAGCATTACAGTGTGTGCCAATTGACTCATGCCACTCATCAGTAGTAACAGACTGATTACTCAGGAACAAATTGTGTGACGTAGCTAGAGCAAACACGCTGATTGTGTGAAGATCTAGTGACAGTGTTATCTCCAACTTCTCACTTCGCTGATAAGTTTAACAAGCATTAACTTTATCACTACCGGTACCCGGCCTTATCGATGTACCCCAGCAAGCCAAACGCTTTGATTCTGGTCGCAACCGTTATCCAACCCTACAGTACTTCCTTCATCCATTATCTTATCAGTGTCCATATCACTCCCCCTCGCCTCTGTTTGGTCTCTTACAGAAGACAGCACTCCTAATCCGTGTTCATTGCCTTCCTTTCTTCTTCTTTCTTCTTCTTCCGGCTTTCGTCCGTCTATTTTGACCTACTTACAATCTCTTCTCTGACTCAACTCGCCACGTAGAATTCATTAGGCAAACACAACAAAATGAGATGATGGCAGGGATTGGCTTACTCATCAAATAGCCAATGGCATTCATTCGACTACACTCGAGGGTTCAACTGGAATTCGATCTGATGTCAAAGGTAGCGTACAATCCAGCTATTATTCATGGCTTTTGTTGTTGCGCTCGTGTAACTGTGATAACTTGCATTCCGGGGTTAACGAGCACCCATTTCAAGAGTAGTTCAAAGAGATATCGAGATAAGTACTTCTTCGTTTGTCCACTCATGCACGTGCGATCACGCAACGTCTCCGATTACCCGTCTCGAGCTGAGAATAGATGGTTCCATCCAGTTAGATGCTACTCGAGGCAGTGATGTGTGCTCGTACTCAAGTTCTCGATGGGTATCGAATTACCCAGTCTGGAGGGATGAGTCGAGAGTACCGAACCAAAGAATCGAACAGGGTACAGTGTCGAGATAATGGGTTGTGAATTTATTTTTTGAACGGCTGCAATAGGTTCACTTGTATTCCGAATGAGTTTCACAGTGCGCATAATTTCTGCTATCTGCAATAGTTCCAATGTTCCACTGTCGTTTCATTGTAGAAAAAAGTTATACGCTCAAGATGATTTGAAAATATTCTTTCTTTCTGTGAATCGTGATCTCTCCCCAGTTCAACAGGTTCAGTTGAGTGCGCTGTGTACCTAGCCTTTTTGCATAGCCTCCTCACTTCCACTTCGGTACACATTGTCACATTCACTACAAAATTTCATTATTACCATCAGAATTTGAAATGAAAAGCTTAACCATACGGGATCACTGAACTCTGATGCCCAACTTTTTCCTGCCGCTAATCGAATATCTCTTTGATCTCGCCGCGCTCGTTCAGACTCCGTTCAGTTTGCTCTAATGTGGCGTTAAAAATCCCGAAAAAGACCCGATCTTTGACATCGAGCCTGTTAAAAAATCATGCAAAGATCCGATCTTTTCCTGGGCAAAGATCCGACCTTGCAAAGATCGGATCTTTTATTTGAATTCCCGCATTTTTCGTTTTTGCCGATTATCTCGATTCCCAGACCAGATAGAGACTTGAAATTTGAAATATATCTTCATTTTACCGTTTCAGATATAACCTCCAATTTTAAAGTCTCTAGCTTCATTGGGAGCTGAGTTATTAACAAATGAAAGAAATTGCGGGAATTCAAATTTTAGATCGGATCTTTGCATATTTTTTAACAGGCTCGATGTCAAAGATCGGATCTTTTTGCCATTTTTTAACATCGCATAAAGCTTCGTGTTCCCTTCCCCTTCTCTCCTCCTCTTCTCCCTTCCTTGCCTACTCTAACCGCCATAGATCACGGAAACTGGAGAGAGTCTTCCTCTTCGGATTCTCCTCCCTTTGCTCCATTCTTTGTTTCTCTGACCATGAGAGAGCACGGGAAAGGAGGAGAGTGCCCGGAAGGCGGAAGATGCTGATTGGCACACACACTGATTATCACTGCACACGTCTTTTTATTTCCTTGCTCGAGGGGCGATTAGTCTGAACCATGTCCCATCGTTGCACATTGTGCACGTTCATGCAATTGATGTGAAGCAAGAGGGGTATCGTATTACCACCGAACAAGTCGTCCTCACCGAAGATAACACCTAGCACAGTTGTATTCAACTGTAAAATCGCTTGAGTGGCCGCATTTACCATTGTTTTACCAACGAATGCATAAAAAATCATCAGTTCTCATCGTTGAAACTCGTGTCAGTTCCATGCTCGTGTCAGTTCCATGCTAATTGAACCGATTTTTTCTGCCCACAGCGTTCTGACCCCCTTTGTTCTTTCCAGATAAGGGTGAACAAGGGTAGAGACCGCAAGCTCCGCCCCCTTTGTGGGGATAGAGTTTCCCTCAAAAGTGGGATCATGGTCCGACAGCTCGCGTTCTAATCCGATCCGGACGAGTAAGGGCGCGTTTTGTAGCTATCCCCAGCCTCCGTAAAGGGTCCAAGGTGGAGCATGATCGGATTACATTGAGTAGGTGAAAAATGACGAAATATGGTCCAGAATTGAGGTTTCAGGGGGTTGTCATGATTGTGATCAGCTCCACCTTTGGTCATTCGTTCTCTATATTTTTAGGAGACGATCTGCTAAGAAAAATTGGTGATTAGACGTTTCCCTGAATTGTCGGCGAATTTAATAGTTTATTGCATGCGCGCCTCCCCAGTCATTTCCCTTCCCCTCTCTCCCTCTCCCCTCCATCCCCTCTCCCCGCTGTTTCTTACCCGGCTTGACTAGCGCGCGCGCAGGAGTGGCCTCACCTCGCTCCCCTCTCCAACCGTCGCACAGCTCACAGCTCGACTGGCGGAAGCTATAGCCTTTTGATTGTGCGCTATGGCTAGAAATAGGCTCCGCCCACTTTTCCCTTGTCCTGGGTTCTACCCCTTCCCCGCTGTGCTCCGTGAGCGTGGTTTTTGATCCATAACTCGGCCTAGAGATGAGATTTTGCCAATCGGTAAAAAGCATAGTCTTATTCAGCGCTAGAGCTACACATTGGGCACGAAACTGTGGCTACTAGATTACTTTGGTGAATGACGTTGTGGTCTCTAAACAAGGGGATTAATTTTTGAATTTTCCCGCGTTACCGTATTCGAACTGCAAATCACTTTCGCAATTTGAGATATCTCTGAAACATATCGCGAATACGGCAACGCGGGAAAATTCAAAAATTAATCCCCGTGTTCAGATTGAGAATAGCGATATGTTTCAGCAACCTGTCAAGTTTCGAGTTTGCAGTTCGATATGTAAAGTGATACCCCCTTTTCTGTAGGGTTAGAATGCTGTGTGCCGTTACATGTACTTTCATCTTCGAAACGAAAACTCATTTATAAATATTTATTATGATCATCGAGGTGGAATAACTTATTATGAGCACGAGTGGGAATGGCAAGCGGACAAGTAGGGAGAAGGGTACGGTAAGTAGGTCATCGATCCGATTCACTATCGATCGACTCTCTCCATTTTGAACACTCCCTCGTCAGCGAGAGAGCATGGGGAATGAGGAGAGTCAGAGTATCGATCGGGGTAGGTCATCAGAGCCGAAGTCGTCGCTTGTTCTCGCAGAGGGCGCCGCACGATTGGGCGCAGGCCGGGGAGCAGCTTCTGGAAATGATTTGTATTTTCGAAAATGATTTCGAAAATTCTTACGCCGGATTTTGTCCACTCTGGACGCATTGTCCATTGCACACGACGGAGCAGGCAGATTCACACGAGGGAATGGGACAGGCCGACTCGCAGGCCGATTGGCAAGCCGGAGTACAGGTGGGGGCTGAGAGAAGAAGAGTTCATCCCTCAACTTAGAGTAGAATAACAGGCTAACAGGTGGATGGAGGTTTTCTCATCACTAATGACATTTGTATCCGGTTCCCATGGGTAAATTAGCGGAGATTGCTGCGCTCGATTTATCACAAATTCGTGAAACGTATTCCATCTTTTGAGAACCTCTGAAAATAAGAGCCTATTTTCGAATTCATTCCCCATCACCCTGTCTTCCAATTCTCTAGATGCGCGGCTGGGCGCTGCTGGTTCTCAATTTTAGAGTGAACAAACCTCTTCCGGCGCATTGCGTGCCGCACTGCGTCGAGCATGGCGAGCCACAGTCGTATTGAACTGATGTCGGGGAGGTCTTAATCATAAATTTGACCATCAAAAGAACAACATCAACTTGTGACTCACCGGTTGCTGCTGCACGGCTGCAGGTGCTGCGGGTGCTGCGGGTGCTGCAGCCACCTGCACCGGTGCGGCCATGTAGACGGCGGCTGGCTGCGGGGCCGGGTTGCACAGGGACTGGCAGGAGGAGTCGCAGGCTGCAATTTATCGATTTTTTGCCAATTACAGAAGAAAATCTGCGTACACTGCATGCAGGTCGGCTCTTGCTGCACGCAGTTCGGTTGGCACGATGCGAGACACGAGGGAAGGCATTGAGCCTGCTGCTGCTGTTGGACTGGAGCTGCAGCTGCGGGCGCCACAGGGGCTGCAAACGATCGGACTTTCAATCATTCCTAGGAAAAAATCGATAATAATTATGATGGAATGAGCGGCGAGCGTTCGTATAACTAATAAATGAAAAATTGACTGTATTTCGAATTTTACTGCACTCTTTTCACTTTGCAGCAACCCTTCCGAGGTAAAAGTCGAAAATGTCTCATGAAACGAACGCGCGGTCACAGAGTAGGTGGTGATAGTAGGCACGGGGACGGCTTCGACGGAGGGAGAGGCAGCGGACGGCGCGGAGATGGTGAATTGCACTTGCAGGGTCAGCTGAACGGGTATTTGTCTCCTTTTTTCATACATTCCCGTTTCTCTGACCGGTGAGAGAGTGTGCAAAATGAAGAGACAACGCAGTATTTCGAAATATGTCTTCTCACCTGCTGCAGGCACTGCTGGTCGCAGGCGGGCTGGCAGCGAGGGTCGCAAGATTGCTGCAATCGATTAATATCATTTCAACAGTCTATCTAGGATAGATTGATCCCCAGAACAACTCCCGAAGTTGTACTTAGCCTGAAACTCATTCAATCTCCATTTCTTTCACCTGAACGGGCGTCGGCTGCGTGAACACTGGTTGCGGCGCGGCGGTCATGTAGAACGGCTGCACGGGCTGCACGATTGGCAGCTGCTGCTGCACCGGCTGCGGCTGCTGCTGCACGAGAACTGGATGCTGCTGCTGTGCTTGCTGCTGGGCTGTAGGCTGTTGATTTAGCGGCGGGCAAGCGGCGTTGCACTGCGTGCTGCACAGGCGACCGCAGTGGTCCTGAATGATAGAATTTGACGAAAACAACAGCAATAACAACAACAACAACAACAACATACCTGTGGCAGTCTGGTGACGCACTGGCTGTTGCAGGTTTGCTCACAGAGGGGAAGGCAGTCGGGCGAGTAGAGAGAGAGGGCGGGCAGCGGGTCGGAGTGAGCACACTCGTTCACGCATACCTGAGACCAGCGGTTGTGATTTCTTGTCTGTCATTAAAGGTCATTCTAAGCTTGAATCTACCCTTTTGTCTCTACAGGAGATCAAGAAAGAAAGAAATAAGGAAGAATCGCTCGCCTCCGCGCAGATCGGCTGGCACTCGGTGATGTTCGTGCGTGTGGAGGTGCAGCCGCGCATGCAGGTCTGAGGGGAGAGGAGTTCAAATATTGCCCAATTTAAAATAATAGTCATCCGGTTTTTTGTTTATTGTACGATTTGCATACCTACTAGCGAATGCATTGCAAACCACATAGATTTGTTCGCGTTGTGAAACATATTCCAACCATTCACTGGTCCAAGAATCGGTGAAATAATAAAAAGAGATCAAAGATCACCTGTTCGCAAGGGCACTTCACGCTCTCGATGATGATGTTGATCTGTGAATGCTGTTCGACGCAGTGGCTGCTGCACGTGGGCTGACAGGGAGTGGGGCAGAAACCGGAGGGCAGGGGCTGGAAAAATAAGGTTAATCAAGAACTTCAGGCGCATTCCATCATTGTTTGGCTTCTATCATTGACTGACTAAATGGGTTGAAGGAACCCGAGGGCAGTTTCTGGAAAACTCAATAGATTATCTGTTTTATTGGGTTTCCTCGTTGGTTTTACTGACTGACGAATCAGATTATCCGAACCTGCTGCGTCGTCTGAGCCGGTAGAGGAGGAGGCGGAGTGGTGGTCGTGGGGGCCGCAGTCGGCGGCTGCAGCAGGCAGGAGGGCTGGCAGGTGGGCATGCACGCCGGGACGCATGAGAGCTGGGATTATTGGGTTTTATTCGAAGCAAGAAAAAACGCAGAACAATCAACGTTTTCGTTTCACCCGACTTATTGCTCACTTGTGAAACGCAATTGCTTTGTATTTATGTATTTTTTCCACAATTCGTAAAATATCCAATAAAAACCTGAGGAGAAGCAGGAGTCTGCACTGGTTGCTGCACATTGATCGTGAAAGAAGTGTTACGATTCATGTTCTGGAAATATCTAATTATTTGTCTAATTAACGATAATATTAATTGAGTATAAGCTAATTAGTTCTATGTTGATGAGTAATGAGTGGGAACTCTATTAGGATATATCAGTTATCGATTAGGCTACCGTATCAGTTATTGATTAGTACCTGTACACATGCGAGTAGGCAGGCGGGCGCGCACTGCACCGGACAGTACGAGGTTACGGTAGGCAGGTACTCGACCGGATGAGGATACGGTAGGGGTACGGTAGGATGGACGGGTGAGAGGAAGGTTATCGATTGGAGGATGCACGCGTCCTCGCACACGGGCATGCAACGAGAGGGGCAGACGGGTTGGGGTTGTGGTACGGTGATCGGTACCGGCATGGGTTGGGTTACGGGGAATGGTTGAGGGGGCGGGTACGCAATGTTAGCCAGCATCGAAAACAGGTAAACGCATGCGGGATGGCACATGGGCTGGCAGGGTAGTGAGCAGGTTGGTTGGGGTTGCGGCTGTAGCGGCTGCAGCGGCTGCAGCGGCTGCACGGGCTGCACGGGTCTTGGTTGCTGTACCTGGGCGAGGCAGGAGGGCGCGCAGGCGGGCTGGCACGGCGTCGGGCAGTCCACCGCCAGCTGCACGGTGATCGGCTGCACGGCTGCAGGTGCTGCAGGTTGCTGCACGGGCTGCACGGTCGGCTGTTGCTGCAGGGACGCGTAGTAGGAGGTGCAGGTGGGCGTGCAGGAGGGCATGCATGGGTCGATGCAGACTGTGGTCGTAGGGACGGATGAGCAGGAGGCGCCCTCGGGACAGGCCGGAGTGGGGTAGGAAGGAGGCGAGGAGGGCGCGGAAGGGGGCAGGTAGGAGATGGAGGGGGCCGGAGCCGTCGCTGGTGCCGTGCAGATGGCACCGGTCGGGCACGGCGGGTACTCGGGCTGCAGGATCACCTGCAGCGGCTGCAGCTGCTGCAGCTCCGCCGACTGCTGGGAAGGAGAGAAGATCGTTGGACTGACGCCCGGGAGGGGGTTCGAAGAAGAAAACGGGACATAGGGGACGGGGGGATAGGAGGGGAATTGGGATTGCTGCTGGGGGCAGTTCGGACAATTCTGGAATGGATGATGACATTCGAAAATGAAAGAGTGATCACTCCAGACAGTAACATGCAAACATAGACTTCTGCGGTTCAATGGGTCGCAGAATACCTGCTGCGGCTGCTGCACGGGTTGCTGCACGGGCTGCACCGGTTGGAAGTCAATGATGATCTGGGCGCCGTGGATCAGGTTGATGCAGCTGGATTCGCAGGCGGGTTGGCATTGCGAGGGGCAGGACTGGGGTTGCTGCAAGAAAATGGCACTGTTCGATGTGGTACCGGTACCACGTACCACAACGGGCGCCTGGGTCGTGGTAGCCGGGGCGGTGCAAGAAGGCAGGCAGAGTGGCTGGCACTGCGGCACGCACTGGGGACCCTGAATAAATCGCAAAACAGATTGAAAGGTGTGGTGCCAGACGGGAACAAGAGAGGAACCAGACGTACCATACTGGGTGCGAGGGTTGCGGAAGGGAAGAGAGACGTGCACGACGGCTGGCAGGTTGGCTGGCATTGAGGCACGCATTGCTGGAAGAATATTCGATAATATATGCTGAGGCACTTCAAGCAATTATCTTCCATCCTCTCGCCTCAAAGTTATTACCATAGTGAAACGCATTCGAATGTCGTTAAACACTAACGATTTTCTGTGAATAGGAGAATGATTTTTTTCTGTAAATGATAATTTGGGACGCTGTGTTGTGTGAAATACTTATTTTACCGTAAATTAAGTGCATTCATGATTTTCTCATGCCTCCATTCACCCCCAATCCTACCTGCTGCGGTGCTGCGGTGGTGGTGATGGGGGCGAGTGTTGGTGCAGCCTGCAAATAGTGCATGCGGATCTTTACAGATTCACTTTCCAGGGTAGTGCCTCTCTACTGCCGGATACTACTAGTATTCATTACCGTCATTACTATCTTACCGTTGCTGGCTGCACGGGCTGCACCTGCTGCACGGTTTGAGTGGGCACGGGCGACGTGAGCGAGCAAGTGAAGGAGCACGTTTTCTGGAATTATCATCATTTTAGAACGCCAGGAAAGATTAAACCGTCTTCTTTCTACACATCAAAGACTAAACAAACAAAAATGGTTCTTCATTGATCGTATCAAATATTTGATAACATGTGACCGAGATTATGACGATATTCACCTGGCAAGTGGGCGCGCACAGACTCGGGTTGGGCGCGCGCTCATTGCATCTCTGTTCGCAGCGAGAGGAGCACGGGGACATGCACGAGGGAGAGGCAGAGGATGTGGTTGTCGCTACCTGGAAAGAGAAAATTCTATTGATGGTGGTTTTCACACTATGCCCAGGAAGCATTGAAGATATTAGAAGATCAAGGACTATGAAAGAATGGTGAAACATAACTGCATTCAATTTGGGAAGGATGAAATTTCGAAATAAACATACTGGATTGGGCGCGAATGCGAGGTTGGAGCATTTCTCCGAGCAGATCGACTCGCATCTGCAATTTATTCAGTAGAATATCGCTAGATGAATCGATTTTCGACTACCAGCTTCAAGTTCTACAATTTTCAATGTTGTATTTTCCCTTAGCTGTCTGGAATAAACAGGACGTCTCTCCGTTAGCCCAAACATTGGAGGATAAATAATTGAACCGAATAAGCGTCGGAACCGACCACTGAACAAAGGCCTACCCAACCTACCCCAGCCCCTGAATTATGAACCCGACTCCTCGCTCACCTCGCGGGACAGTGCAGTGGTTGCGGGGCGGACGAGGCGCACGTTGGACCACAGATGCGAATGCACGAGGCAGTGCACTCGAAACGCTGCAAAAACATTATTTGGAACATCAACGGGAAATTCGCAATCTAGGTCGAGAGGCAAACAAACGCCTTATCGTGGACTCCTTTTCAATTATAATTTTCGAAATAATAAAATAATAACTCACGGCGTCATTCCTGCTGCAGGCGGGGGAGCACGAGGGGGCGGAGCTGCAGCTGCAGGAGGGAGAGGGAGACGGACGAGAGTAGAAGATTTGGATCGATGGCTGAGATGAATGAGAATAATTGATCCCACACCTACCTAGAGAGCTCGCATGGTGAAGAGACAGATTCTTGTGACAACCCTAATCTATAGGCTATAATTCTTCTGTTAGAACACTGCGGCAAGATAAGTTACTTGTTCAGCGTTCAGATCGAATGATAATTGTTTTTTATGGACCCAAAAAGAAATTATAAAAAAATCAAAACGTGAAAACATGAAGAACATGTGAAACCTATCTCGCACAATGCCATTATATTATTCTGTGTCCGTTCTTCTTTCCTTCGTCAAACAAAAAAATCAAAAGCTCACCTCGCAGTTGCACAGTTGCGGACAGGAACAGCGCTTGTTGCGAGTGCCCCAACCTGTCTGCAATAAGGACAAATTAGAGGAATGTATCTCTTTTCGTTGACAACACCGGCCGCTTTATGAAGCCATCGGATGAATTGTGTTTCAGCTTTTGCATTTTATCGAATGGTCTCTACTCTATTCGATTTTGGGTACCTCTTTCTTACATTGCAATAATCATTTTAAAAATCAATTATTTGAATCTGGGGCACCAATTCAAATCTATCGGGATCTGTTTGTGTTCCCCACCCGCTGATTAGTTCTTGCCTCCGAATCTCCCAAAAACGAGAAGCGCCCTAAGGGAAAGAAGAGAGGGGGTGAGAAGAGACGAGGCGATTAGGGATTAGAACGAGCGCGCAAGCAAGATTTGAATGGGGCCGTGGGCATTCTGAAACTTCCTGTCCCTGTGCCATGGGTGGGCTAACAATGTCTGCCTGTCTGTCCAGTATTCATAATCTCCCGATCTCTAAGGACGGCACTTGTTTACGTGTTTCTCGCAGTCTCTTTTTCTTGCCGTTGTTTCCGCCTTCGGGGGAGATCACAAAACATGAATGCGCGCCTCAGAAAGTGTCAGAGATTGGAGACGATTGTTTGAATCCATAGGAGAACAACGGGGCGAATGGAATGTTGGGGAGAGATCCGAAGGAGGGTGAAGAGATAGACTGGAGGCGAGAAAATGAGTGGAAGAGGTTGAAGGATGGCTTGATGAGTGCATGTACTCTGATCGCGATCCGTTGTGAGATTTTTGTTGCTAATTTCTTGGAAATGGCAGCACGAAACCATGAATTCGGAAAAAATGATAACACGAAATAACAACAGCGCGTAGTCATAGCAGAGATTATCGATGCAGTGATGCGACAAAATAAATGAGATGGGATAATACAGTCGCAAGAGAAGAAGCAAATGTGACTGTACAATTTGCAGTAGACACAACATCACTACCGAAAGCTAAAGGCTGCTCGCGACAATGTTTCGATGAATCTATCAGCGTAGTATCTTCGATCATTAAAAAGCAGATAAATTGATAATTTAAAATTATAAAATAACAATAATAATAATAACTGAATGACCTACCTCAGCCAATGCAGCTGTAGTAACGAGTAGTATCCAAAGAATGGCTCGCATTCTCCCTTCCAATCTCGATCTGAACACTCTCTCCAACGGTGAGAAGTGAGAGAGAAGTCTCAGTGAGAAGGGGGCGTGAGTATGGAATGATCTCCCTTTGTTCCCTCCTCTCGACTCTTATAGACGAACAAGCTATAAGAGGAGGAGAAGAACACTTCGACCGCAAGAAGTGATAAGTCCCCGTGATAAGTCGATCTGTTATCACCTCTCCGACTCCGCCCCCTTTCGGCGCGCATGCGGAGTGATTCGCTTAGTGCCGCGCGGTTCTCTGTTTGGCGCCGGTCAGAGAACGAGATAGACAGAGTGAAATGAGGAGTGTTTGATCATGGCCGAACAAGCCAATCGGGAAAAGTGCGAAGAGCTTTATTATGGGGGCGATACATTGTAATTATGACTAAAACAAATAAATTAGGGTTATAAATCGTTGATTAGTACGGTTTGCGATGGCGAATGGGTGCACGGGCGCGTTTCCTCGCTTTGGCCTCTTGAGAGTCGGGGCAGAGCGGGGCGCAGGCCTGCAATGGATTTCATCATTCGTGGTACCAAAAAATTGGAATCTGCACGTCAAGAAACGCTACACTTCCGCTCAAATCCAGACAGATCTCCGAACAAATGCGATCGTTTTCGGGATATTCAATCGGATTCGAGTTTCAGCTCGCGTGGATATAGCATGAATGATGAATTTTTTTTCTGAATCCGGGATCAAGAAGCCAGGATCTTACCTGAATGCACGTCGAAGCACATTGTGGTTTCCCCTCGCCCTCCGCCCTTCCCTCGCACTTGAACGTGCACTCATCGATGCACTCACGGGAGCAGTCCTGGAGGAATTTCATTATTAGTGGAACGGAATAATCATGATCTATGCATGAGTGCAGCCTTTATTTTTCTCCCCTATTCGTAATGTGTGAAAGATTCATGAGAACGTCTATACACCGCTGTGAAATGCGATCTGCCTAGTGTAGAACAATGGCGAAAGAAGTTTGCAGAAGACGCGCATCTTTGACCAGCTCATCGCATGTTTATTATCACCCACTCGAAGCCGTTCGAATCTCATCTACGGCTCCAAACGCCTTTTTTCGATCTCTGTCGTCCTATGGGAGGTGACAAGGAGAAGGAGGGGATAATTCCCCCCTGAACAGTCTCTTTTCGCACTGTTTGTTTCGCCTCGTCTCAGGGCATTTCGGCCATCTCCTCCTAATTCGGACACTCAAATAGACAAGAAGAGAGGGAGAAATTGGAGGTGAATGAAGGGGAAGTTCAGTTCGGAAGTCTATTGAGAAGGTGAATGGAGAGGTGATACCTTCCGCGCATTTGAGACGGCAAAAGAAGCGAGCTTTTTGCAGTGGGTGCAGGTTCGGAGCGCACAAATGGCGCACATTTCAATGAATCAGCTCGGGGATCTGGATCAACGGTTCAACTAAAGGGTAGTCATTGTCAGTGCATTGCAAGTACATTCCTTCTTAGAGGCAAACTACAGAGAGGGGAACAAGCCAATAATATTGGTTTGTTGTTTTTTCTGCAGACAATAACATGATCAATGACCACACCATTGTCCGCACACATTCTATGAACACACTTTGAACCTGGGAGCACTATGAAACCTATCAATCATGGACAATAAATGGATCGTCGCATGCACAATTCCTCCATATCAACTCAGGCATTGATGTAGTGTGATGAAGCTTTCGAAGAGCGATTCAGAAGTATCCTCACCTTCTTCACACTTGGTTTCTTCGTCGTTGTCGTCGTCGGGACTTCCGTCGCCGCGCACGTCTCCACGCAGGCTGTGTCGCACAGCGAAGAGCATTCTGAGTTTAGTAATTTAATTAGTTATTTTCGTAATTAATATTATTATTATTTTGATTAATTAAACGTTCAACCCACTCTCATGGCTGCTCAGCCTGCTCATGGCGCACAGCTGCAGGCAGGACGAGTTGCAGCGGGCTCTGCCATGAATTATTGAATTAAAAGAATATGTTTATCATCGGTTATCATCCATTCGGAGTGTTTACGACAGCGGCTAATAAATGGGTTGAATGGGTAATTGATTTAGTTGTTTTTTAAACAGCAACGTTCAAGACGAACTCCAACCAGGTCATCCACAGGTTCACGAATGCCACGTGAAACATATTTGAACAATATTTCTTCGGCCGTTACTACGAATCTACCACAAGTTTAGTATAAACTTTGCTCACTTGCACATCTCTCCCTCTCCTCCCTCTCCATCCGTCGTCATCAACAGTCTCATCAACGATAACGCGGGTCGAAGTGTGGTGCAGGAGAGGGCGCAGTCGGGTTGGCAGGCAGGCTCGCAGGTGGACTGAAGTGCTCTCCTTTTTTTATGTTCACAGATACCTACATAATTCGGGATATTTTTACATCTGCACTGGGCCCACCCTTCGCCTTTCCTTTAAAACGGGGACGAGTGAGAGGCCAAACAACCTAGTCAAATCCTCCGAGTGACCTACCGCCTTCGATATCGCTTTATTGATCGCCAGCTTGCCGGCATTTTTCATGTTGTGAGAGCATGCGAACCTGAATTATCGATTTTTATATGATGAAACTCATAAAATTTGTTCCCTTTCCAGGTAATAAAAGACGCGTATCTTGCCTGCAAGTGTGCGAGCACACATCCGGACAGTCTCTGCCTCGCGGATTCTTGCTGCAGTCGGAGATGCAGCTGCAATAAAGCTTTAAAGTGTTGTTATATCAACCATGGAGTGATACCAAAACTATGGACAGCCTGTGCATAGGTATACCAAGGAGAGGTGAAACGTATCCATTGTTCGAATTGGAAATTCCAATTAGCGTCGTAGAATATTTTTTCAATGTGGAATAACGGAAGCTTTTGAAGCTATTAATAAATAATGAATCGTAAAAATGCACACGAGTCTCACCGATCCATGCAGGGTGTTTCACAAGCCATTTGCTCCGCGGGGCACGGACATCGGGGCGCCTTGCAGTTGCACTGGAGGGAGGGAGGATGGGCCTGGGGTTGAGGGTACTGATTATCAACAGTAATAACAAAAAAAAACAGCAAAAAAACAGATAATTGCACATAACAGGTGGAACCTAGATACCTGGGTGGCATTGTCACTCGGGACGAGGGTGCAACTGCACTCGGGCGGTCGCCACCACTCGCACGGACAGTCGAGCACGATGGACTGGAACGGGAGAATGTCACTTCTATTCGAATATTGACAATCGATTAAATATCGCAAGAGAATCATTATTTTTATGAATGAGAGGACATGGGAGACCAAGAACGTTGACCAATGGTGCTTGGACTCTAATCGTATTCTTGAAGCACAACCCAGAAAGTGTTTCACAGAAATGAAATCCTACCAACCTCGACTGCAACTGCAAGCAAGACGATGCTCCAGATTCTGAGCATCATTGACGATGAGGAGAGAAGGAAGAGGGAATGCACCAATCTGTGCTACCTGTGCCACTAGAGGGCGAGCGCGCTAGTTCTCCAATTTCCGCCCGATCACAAACCGCCTTAGGAGCAAGGGACAAGTTGGTGTTGTTCTTGCGCACCTTTTCCTTGCCTTCTATGGACAAATTGGGTGAAATTGGAGATCTGGACAGGAAGGAAATGAGGGTGACCAGATTGCCTTTCCTGACAGGCAACTATCCGTGTGTTCCTGATGTGTGTACTTTGAACTATGCGAATTAGATTGCGTACTTTAATTTTATTTTAGCACAATCAAATAAGTAGAAACGGTGAGTGGTCATGTCAGTATGTACAACAATTGGGCACTTGGTGCATCTACATGGTGCAGTGAGGCGAGCTTTCCGAAAGATCGCCGTGTCTACTTTCTGCAGCACTGTCCGCCGCACTGGCTGTAGCCGGTCTGGCACTGGCACGAGGGAGTGGTCGTCTGGCACGGGATCACGATCTGAGCCGCCTGTAAGGAGTACGGTAGGGGCTCGGTATCGATCGATAAGCTACCGTAATCTACCGTACCTGCTGGCAGGTCTGCTCACAAGTCTGCTGGCAGACGGGCGCGCACTGGGCGGCGGGCTGGGTCTAGAATTAAGATTACGGTAGATTGTTCGCCAGGACAGATCGCTTACCTGCTGGCAGGTCTGGACGCAGGTCTGCTGGCACACGGGCACGCACTGGGTCTGCAAGAGGCACCGTAATCTACCGTACCTCTACCGTAACCAGTCCGGTAGGTCACGCACCTGAACGACGAAGATGGGCGCGGCGGTGGTGGTGGTAGTGATGGGCGCGAGGCAGATGGACTGGCAAGTCGGCTGGCACGCCTGAGAAGGGTTATGGTACTCTTTGGATCCGGTACCAGGTAAGGGCTGGTACCTGGGCACACATGGGCGTGGAGCAGGACTGCTGGCACTGCTGGACGCACGTGGGCTGGCACTGGTTCTGCTGCTGCTGCTGCACGACAACGACGATCGGCGCCTGCAGCATGTTTATTTTATGTTTTTAAAATGCAGAATTCATATGCATCCAGCTATTCATATTACATCTACAGCTACATCTACAGAATTCATATTCATAATTCATATTGATCATCCAGCGATTCGCTCGCACTTCACAACTCTGTGAAACATATCAATTTTCTTCTTTTTTTTTACTTTAGTCTAACCGTATTCTGGAATATCAAACTACTAAGTTACCTGAGTGGTCGTAGCCACTGGCTGGAGCACTGCCTGGATGCAGATGGGCTGGCACGAGGGCTGACACTGTTGGGGACACGAGTTGGACGAGGACGAGCACACGGGCTGGCACTGCTGCTGGCAGGTCTGAGGAGGGTTACGGTAGGTTACGGTAGCATACAGTATCCCAAGGGTTCGATAGATTATCGATCGCTCGCCATGACCTACCTGGACGCAGATGGGCGTGGCGCAGGCTTGTGTGCACTGCTGCTGGCACTGGTTGCACTGGTTCTGCTGTTGCTGCAAGGATACTGTAGCCTACAGTAACCCATCAATCGATAGCACCGTAATCCACCGTACCTGGATGATGATGATGGGCTGCTGAGTGGTGGTCTGCTGGCACACGGGTTGGCAGGTTACCTGTGAACTAGAACTGTCCAAACTTAGAAAACAGCAAAAAGTGGTCAATTTTGCATTACGGCTTCATTTTGCCAGAATTATTGGCGCGAATTCAAAATTTGAATTATTTGCTTACCTGGAGGCACTGACTGACGCAGACGGGAGTGGCGCAGGAGGCACTGCAGGCCTGCTGGCAGCCACCGCATGTCTGCACCTGGAGGGGAGAAGTTAGCCCAGGGTTCGACTCCCGGTCGGTGCATTGTCTTTTGCTATCTTTAATGACTTTAGGCTACTGAAGGCTACTCCAAGTAGCGCCTTCCAAGGCCCGCAAACACTATAGCAGAGTAATACTGCAAAGAATGCCTGCGTAACCTGAGCTTGGCTCTAATTTCAGCCACTCATTGGCCGAGAGTCAAATAGAGCCATTCTTAGCAACCATAGGATGCAGTTAATAGTAGGTATTGCAATTATAGGCCTAGATACTGCATAAGGAGGACTCAAATCAATAAATAAATATATAAATAAATACCTGGGGCGCGCACTGCTGCTGGCAGATTGGCTGGCACATCTGCACGCAGGCGGGCGTGGAGCAGGATTGGGCGCATTGCTGAAGAATTAGGATGTATTATGACGAAAACGTGCTCCAAGCACCTCTAAACGTCGGCGATTGACCTAGTAGCCTTGAAGTAACGCTACTCAACGATACAGATAGGATAATTCCCACCTGGATGCACACGGGCACGCACTGCATGGAGTTGCAGTTGCAGTTGCTATTGGAGGTTGTGCACCCGCACTGGCGCTTCCCGCGGAGGACAACGGTCGAGTTGGATTCCTGGGAATGGATACGATCATTAGCAACAAATACCGTGCTTTGGACTTTAAAAAATATCGATGAATAATCAGAGACCTAGGTCCCATAATGCGCAGTTGCGTTAAGCTCCTATGATTAGAAACTGATGAATGCGTCATCAAGGTTATGAGAAGGCAAAATAACTTTTAAAAAGTATCAGGAGCGTTAGGATATTGCTCAAAATATATAAATTAGATTTGACGGATGACATGACGGAAGAATTGCATCTTAGGGAATTTCCGGAATTTGATCTCACTGTGAAACTCAATCGAACAAGAAATGCTCACCTCGGCAGCAAGTGTTGAAGCAACGAGGAAGAGTGCGAAGAGCGAGACGCGAAGCATTCTTAAGATTACATAATGATGACGAAATGCATGCAATAATGATGAAATCGCGTGAGAAGTTGATCAATCTTCACGGAAATGATTCAACTGGATCGGACTAGACACAGTGAATGGATGGAGTGATCTTTCCATCCCTCGGGCCGGCTTATATACGCAGAGTGGGGCCTTTTTGCGACCCTCCAGAAGCCAATCGAGAGAGAGAGAAGGGGAGAGACGAGAGAGACGAGAGAGAGGGGTATCCTTACGTGAGATCGAGACCGGTAGGGAGCGGAGAGAGACGAGGAAAGATCGCTCTCATGAATACGCTGGAGTTCAAGACGATTATGTATAGCAGAGGTTACTGTAACTACAGTGTAGTCTCGATTTAATGCGAGTAGCAACTGCTATTGCCGTTTCGTTGAATCATCAACTTGCAAATATGTTGCTAGCTATATATTAGTTGTGAGGTGTACTTGATGTATGGAAAGGCTACACTCTAGGTTTTACGCGATTCTCGGATTCAAGTTCTTGATTCCCACGATAGATAGCGGTTTCATCCAGGAGATTCGCGGGAACTTCCCGGAAATGTGAAAGGGATACGAGAGAACACGCCAAACAGTCTAATTAGCACTGAAAGGAACACTTCCTCCGAGAATCGAGAATTTTCGTTAGATCTTGTGCTGTTTAGGATCTATTTTGTACTGTCCACTCTCCGAGGGCGCAAACTTGCACGAAAAATGACCGGCGTATCACATTCCCATTGAGCGATGAAGTCGCTGGTCGAATGGACTCCGTAATGAAGAGAACGCCCGTTAAGAGGTGGAGAGACGACTTCACCCAAGCCGCTGAAGCACAATTTAGCCAATTGATAAAGTTATTTGATTGCTAGATGTCGAATTTCATTCTGCATGTTCTCCCTAGCAGGTATAATACGGTCAAGATCAAAAGTCTTCGAAAATCAGACACGTATCAATCTCTGTTTGCTCGTTTTTCATCCCTCTCTTTATTCCGAACCAGTAACGGGAGCTTCCGCACACAATGACTGTCTCTGTTTTTGCGTCAATCCTCGATGAGTACTTCGTGTTTGCTCTGATCTTGTCACCTCTCTCTCAATCAGAGGTGTCTAGTCGGACAAAAAGGCTAGGAATGCGCCAAACTACGCCTGCCCTCTTCAGATCGAGCGCTCTTTCGAGGAAGGACAAGAAAGAAAAACAAAGGGCATTGGAGTGTGAATGAGTCATTAGAGGTGTTCTTATCCAGGCGTTCAAACAGCATCTTGAATACAATTACAATATTTATCCACTTCGTTTCTCTTTCGATCATTGTCAGATTTGAATTCAGAGGTGGCAGTAAAAAGGCGCCGCCCCACCACCGCCCCACCAAGGCGCCCGAAAGGGGAATTGATAGTGACTAGATCACGCGGTAAAGTAGGTCCGAAGAAGAGATTATGCCCTCCGGACTGAATTGGCCTTTAATTGTTCACTGGCCTAGCAGTGGCGCACCGCAGGACGCAAGTGCCTAGAATAACGGTGTTACCTTTACCTTTTTTTAGTAAAAATCAAGTTTTAATTATCGGACATCTCCTTACATAATATGGGACAGCTCACACAATGTATCAGTCAAATATTAAGCGTATCGTGTTTGAATGAAAAGTGAGACCTTTTTTTAAAACTGATCAAAGCGATAAAATACTTTTCGAATTCAAATTTCAGATATGCTTCAGACAGTCGTCATCATTTCGGTGTGATGTGCGTTGACAATTTTCTTTTATAGTATTCTCTACAATTGAAATTCAAACTTTTCATAAGAATCTTTTTTCCACTACGTTGTTGAACAATGTTGGCAGTTCTGAGTTTCACGATGCAGATCACTTCCCAAACTTCCTCATCTAGTGTCAATCTCCATGATACGGAAGCGATCCCTCGTGTTTGTCTTGACACCTCTCGAGAAGTTGGCGCATAACCACCCCCCTTCTTCCTGTCTGCCTGCCCCTCAGTGAAGAACAAACTAGGAACTCTCTCGAACATCTCAAACAGATCCCAATGATCTCGTTGCAATCGTTCTTGCGTGGTGTGATATCACACAGTGTTTGACCTCTCAATCCAGTCCCATCTCTGATAATCACTTCTCCCTCAACGTCTCCTCTCAACCAATCTCGGAACCGGCCCGGCGCCAATCTCCTAATCCCCCCTCTCCACGTTGCATCGCGTGTGAATTTCCGCTTCCTCTCTCTGATTCTCAAATATTTATCTGCCTCAAGGCTCGTGCGCAATATTTACAGACAATTTCTGGACTTTGGGTCCGGAGAACGACAACTGCCCTACTATTCTACAGGGAGGAACAGGGGGATGAAGGGCTGTTTCGGGGAGGGCGACGTCATAAATTAGAATGTGCTGCGTCTAGCGTCTGCAGCATCCGCCGCCGCAGCTGGAGAAGGCGACGGGGCACGAGTTGCAGGAGGAGCCGCCGAAGGAGGGACACGCGATGAAGGAGGGGCCGCAGGAGGACGAGCACTGGTTCTGGCAGATGGGCGCGCAGATCGAGATGGGCTGCGTCTGAATGGATCGAGGTCACTTGGGAGCGCTCACCGGGGGGAAGGGCGGTCGGGTGAGTAGTTGAGTAAGAGAGGGTAAGCGAAGCGGTAGCCATGCACAAGCGGTGGAGTAAGGGTTACTAAAGGAATCTGGGTCAAGGGTCACTCAAACCAGAAGCGCTACTAAAAAGATAGGGAAGAGAAGCGGAGTAACAGGCGCTGAAGACGAGTAGTAGAGCGCCTGTGGATCCAACACCGTCGGAGAGAAGGCCCTATTGTATCCTGACTGGGAGATCGGGTAGGAGGGCGGGACTGTGTTGTACATGGATGGGTACTGGTAGGAGGATGGGTATTGACTATTGGAGAATGTAGATTGGTAGTCAGGATACTGGAAGGAAGATGAGGACGTGAACTGATTCTTTGCACATGGGAGGTTATTGGTGGAGGAAGTGAGCTGGGCGAGCATCATGTCTAGGGTCATGTCAATCGAGTTAGGGGAGGAGGTAAGGGCGTTAGCGGGGAGATGCACGTTGACCACTTCAATCTCGGTTTGTTGCTGGGAGGATCGGGCCTGGAACGCCGGCAAGCTCTCGGGTTAGGTTTCAGGGTTACTTCAAGGATGACGAATGAAGAAACGTTCGCTCTTTCAAACACTTCTTTCGAAAAAAATGTTGCATCTTCGAACGCATTCTCATTCGTCATACGAGGATTATGACAGACAAACAAACAGACTGACAGACAGACACATAATTATTCCTTACCGCCTGGCAGGAGCTCATGCAGTTGTTGTTGCACGAGTTGCAGCCGTTGTTAACGGGCGTGGCCAGGATGATGGGCACTTGGAACTGCAAGACGATTACAGTAGCCTCAGAGCTGGGTCAGATGTAGTTCGCTGGGTCACGTACCGAGTTGCAGGAGTTCTGGTTGCAGTTGGAGTAGCAGGTGGGCGTGCACTGGTTGATGCAAGACGAGACGCAGCTGCAAATAAGACGTTTCAAGTTACCTGGTCGATCCTGCGCGCGGTGATATGCCCAGATGAAAGATTGAGCCATGAAACATACCTGGGAGTGGAGCAGATGTTGGAGCACTGCTGGCTGCAGGAGGGAGCGCACATCGACTGAGAGGGCGACTGGACGATGATGACGGAGGGAGGAGGCGCGCACGAGGACTGCAATGGGAAAATAACTATTTTAATCCATGAAAATTTAGGAACTATGCGTTTCGAATGTGTTTCGGAACTGGTACAACAACGACTCGTTAGGGATTGGGTAATGACCATCAGTAAAGTAATAGAAAACATTTAAATCGAGTTTACCTGGCAGGACTGGACGCAAGCTGTCTGGAGGATCGGGGTTCCGCAAGATCCGCACGAGTTACCGCAAGACGAGCCGCAGTTGTCTGAAATGTTATTATTTTTGTTATGAGGTTGTTTTGAACCGGAAGTGAACCGGAAGTAAACTCACTATTGTTGCCGCAGACGTTTCCACAGCTGGGCATGCACTGCTGGAAGCACTGAGGAGTGGAGCAGGAAGAGACGCACTGCTGCTGGCACTGATTGCAGGGGGAAGAGGCGATGATGATCGGCTTAATTAGATTAATTAATTGGTTAAGTATTAATTAGTACTTACCTGGGAGTTGCCGCACTGGTTGTTGCACTGGTTGTTGCACTGCTGGACGCAAATAGGTCCTCCTCCACAGCCAGAGTTGCAGCTAGACTGGCACTGGTTGCAAGAGGGAGTGGCAATGATGATTGGCTGCAAAATGAGGTTCAGGCTGCTGCAGCTGCTGCAAGTCCAACCTGAGAGTTGCCGCACTGGTTGCTGCACTGGTTGTTGCACTGCTGGACGCAGATGGGTCCTCCACCGCATCCGGAGTTGCAGCTCGACTGGCATTGGTTGCACTGGTTGATGGGAGTAGCGACAATGATGGGCTGTAAAACGAAGGTAAGATAAGGTCATACGACGGCTGCACCTGCTGCAATGCTCACCTGGGAGTTGCCGCACTGGTTGCTGCACTGGTTGTTGCACTGCTGGATGCAAATAGGTCCTCCTCCACAGCCGGAGTTGCAGCTCGACTGGCACTGGTTGCAAGAGTTTCCACAGACATTTCCGCACTGGTTGTTGCACTGCTGGATGCAGATGGGTCCTCCGCCGCACTGGTTATTGCAGCTCGACTGGCACTGGTTGCAAATGGGGGTAGCAACGATGATGGGCTGCAAGAATGATCTTGAGGAAATGCCATAGCTACCAATAGTACAAGACAGAGCAAGAAGGCTTCATGATCTGCGCTTTGCTCATTCTACCTGTAGTTGTTACCCTGATCAATCTCCCGACATGAAAAACGAAACACACCTGGGAGTTTCCGCACTGGTTGCTGCACTGGTTGTTGCACTGTTGGATGCAGATGGGTCCTCCTCCACAGCCGGAGTTGCAGCTCGACTGGCATTGGTTGCACTGGTTGATGGGAGTAGCAATGATGATGGGCTGTAAGAATGATAATAAGATAAGTTGGCGAGATCTCCCATTTCTGTATGAACACTTGTACCCGGGTAAATCAAACTGCTGTTTCTGTGAAGCCTCTTCAATGCTCACCTGGGAGTTTCCGCACTGGTTGCTGCACTGGTTGTTGCACTGTTGGATGCAAATAGGTCCTCCTCCACAGCCAGAGTTGCAGCTAGACTGGCACTGGTTGCAGGAGTTGCCGCAGACGGATCCGCACTGGTTGCCGCACTGCTGGATGCAGACGGGCGTAGAGCAGGAGTTGATGCACGAGTTCTGGCACGAATTGCAGTTGTTGTTCGAGAAGACCGGAACGATCTGAAATTGATGGTTTTAGGGGGAATTAAGCCAGTTCACGGACAAACTTGAGCCTTACTGTGGTATTCTATGGCTGAACTTATCTTACAGAAACTGGAATGTCTAGCAAAGCGGAAACGCGCTACGCCAATTTACGCTAAAAAATAAAATTTGTGACACCCGCAAATAATTCAACAAATCGCAACTATTCCCAGTCAAGAGCAAAACACAATCCGGAATCGAATCCGGAACGATCAGGAAGGTCACCGCTTCAGGATGTTTGCGTGAGTTCCGAGAGAGCGCAAGATCAACGAAACGCCAAGGGCTCAAGAGAAGAGAAAGAGAAGGCAAGAAGTGATTCCATGGTGTGGCCGAAGTTTGCCTTGCTCGAGATGGCTCGCAAAAAAGAGAGGTGGTGAGGATGTTTCGAAGCAAACGAATGGGGCAAGAATGTGTTTCACACTTACTACAAGACCTGAGAGATCTGTCTTATGCCAGTTTTATCTTCCTTTCTACTCCACAAAAAAAAGATAAAAGAAAATTTGTTAAATTATTTAATTAATCGCTAATGTTTAAATCTAGAATCAACAGTTATCGACCAAGCGCGGTAGCTAGTTGACGAGAGTGAGTACGAAGATCTCAATCTTCTATTCTGCGTTCCGGCAGGTGCTTTGCCTTATGGCAGAATAAATTAATCGATATAAAGCTCTAATTACCGAGCACTGCTGCTGGCAGGAGGGCGCGCACTGCTGGACGCAGATTGGCGAGTTGCATGACGACTGGCACGTCTGCATGCAGGTGGGAAGACAGGTCGGGATGGAGGACGAACAGCCACAGCCGGACTGCAAAGCGGGTACGGTATTTGAATGTTACGGTAGCTACAGGATACTGTAAGTTGCAGTAACTGGAAGGGGTACGGTAGGATACGGTAACCGACCTGTCCGAAGCATCCGCACTGCCTCTTTGCCCTTCGCAGCAGAGCCTTGCCCTCCTTGTCGGTGTCCTCTGCAGCCAGTGCGACCGCTGCGACAAGGGCGACCAGGGCGAGTGAGCGGAGCATCCTGAGGAGGGGATACTGTAGGTGGGGTACGGTAGGATATCGATTGTGCGATGATGATTCTAGTGAACAACACTGTTCGAAATATGACACATGATTGAGATGGGAATTGTAATCGAACAGAAATAAAAGCGGAAGGGCCGAAACTAAGGATCGAATCAAGGAATCGCGGAAATAGTAGACGAGGAAGACACTTGGAGTGAACTGGATCACTCGTCCTCACTCCTCCGCCCTTTATACCTCCCCCGCTCCCCTCAGGCCACGTCCTCCTCCCTTCCATCGGGCATCCCCCCGCCCCTCCTCGGTTCCGACTCTCCGCACTTCCCCTGCCCTCTGATTCTGTCTAACCGGCGAGAGAGCGGGCCGAATGGAGAGAGCAGGAGATGCTCCACCCCTAGGCGGGTCACACACACACATTCCACACATCGGAAGAAGCAGCTTATCACCACAGCGTCTCTCTTATCTCTCATCTATCAAAAGATGAAAGGAGATGGGGCAACTTCCGTTTATCACCTGGACGTTTGCCTAAGGGAATCTGCCGTCAGAGGCCAACTTTGATCCCGATCTTGATTAATCTTGATTAATCAAAGGAATTGTTTGGCGTGGGCATCAGGCTACGCAAAGTGCGCGCAATGTGTGACAGCGATTGTGCCCGAGTTAGAGAGGCGGAAGAAAAAGATCTGCGGACATTGGAGGAGATTCTGGATTGCCTTTCGTTACTTTGTTGGCCGTTCACAAAGGAATGGCAACAACGACACATACTTTTGCAGAAACGCTGATCTCGTTGAGCTGCCCTCCGAATTTCTTTATGGCTTGGAAAAAGTTTCCAAGAATGCTGGAAGCGGAGCTCAAGTGCTTCTTTCTCCTCTCGATCTTTCCAATTTCTCGTTGTTTTACGCTTTTTCCCGAGATTTCCCCGTTCGCATGAGCCGTTCCTCGATGTCTTCTCTCTAAATCTTGACAGAGATCACTGTTTATCTTGGCCGATCTCCCGTTCGTTTTTCACCCCTTTCCTCTCATCTCATGAGATCCTTCAAACAGTTTCATCATTAGTCAACGAGTCGAACATGCGACGACGTCGTCAACGTGGAGACTGGTCCTCTCCAGAATCCCCCCACGTCAAATCACGACGATGACGCGTGAATCATCAACGGGAAGTCATTCGCAAGAGGGCACTGAACTGTTTGAGCTCGCGCTTTTTTCGCCAGTGTCTCTAGCCTGGGGGAGGGAGCGGCGCCATTGAGAGGAATTCGCGCCAAGTGGTGACCCGCAGGGCAAAGAAAGAGGGAGAACAGGAGAAGATTCTTCACATTTTCATCTTGCTGTTATTTTTTTTCTTCGCCGTATTCCGCTGTAAAATCATACCACTCCCTGGCGAATGGTTGTTGTACCGGATTTGAAACGTACTCCAACTAAACTCGTAGCATTTGAATGATCAATGCGGAAACGTCAACGATCCAGTGGTCCCGATCTTATTAACGTCCAGCCCAGTTCTTTGTCTTAGTTGAGGAACCCTCCGGCATCGTGCGGTAAGAAGATTATTAGGACACGGAAGAGGGTCTGTTCTGCTTGCTCTCGACTGAGATGAGCAACGAAGCACGCGGACATCTGTTCCAGGTCACAATTGATTCCGGAAAACTTTGTAGCCGGGGAATATCAATTGTTTCCGGATTTTATTTCCCGGCGCTATCCATGCACTCACGTGGTGCATTCTACGGGCAAGAAGTGCACCAGTTCCTTCTCTCTAGTCTGTGCTTCACACGATACTCACGCTAAGGATGGCTTCGCATGCAATTTCTCTTCATTTTATGTGTTCTCTCGTCGATTACGGAGTCGAGAGAGCGTGCCGAATGAAGCGAATCATTGCTTGCCAAGCCATTCTAGACTCACGTAACAATAGCCTTCGTTTCGTATGCTTTATAGCTCCGTCTGGCCGCCGAGGGAGTATTCCAACTGGAGAAACCAGTGAATCACTCACGCTACCGGCCAGTTCGCGCTTGAAATAAGGTTGAATCACCTTCTGCTTGCTAATGATGATTGTGAATTGGTCACTGATCCTTGGAACCAGTAAATCAATGTTTGCTTGTCCTTTCACGCTGTTCACACGCAGATCCTCGCCACGCAAATCCGGTATCCGATCTGTTTCTACCCTCTCCTCATCTCCTCATCCTCCGAATCTACTCTCCCAATCCCACGAAGACTCTCTCCAATCAGATCCCAGTCTCTTCCTCGACGCGAGCCCTCACGTCGATCTGTGATGCCACGCACTTCTCACGTTGTGGGGAGGGAAATAAACACAGCGAGAAGGGACCGGAATCGAGGGAAGAAGAGGAGAGTCGCAATCTGATTGAACTGGAGTACCCCGGGAAGAGGGGGAGGCTTGGGTATCTGATGACGATGAGGGCAGGGATCAGTCAAGCAGTGTTATTAATAGTTAGAAAGTTACAGATTTTTAAATGTTATTTTTGAACAATTCTAATCATTACCATTGAAGATGCGTGAAACGTGAGATCTGAAGAAATATTGATGAAACGTATTTGAATAAACACTGCAAATTTGCACCGATCCGAATGAGTTTCACAGAAGAATCACCTCGATTGCAAATCGCCAACACCAGTCGATACTCGACACCCCGGGTTTTAAAAAAATAAGATTATCCACGCTCTTCAAATTTTCATCATGATTATGCTCTCTGACATGCCAGACGATGTAAGAGAGCATACCAAACGGAGAGAGATTCTCTTCTCATTTATAATCTAACAACTCCCGCACGCTCGGTACACACCCCTATCGTTCACGAGTGTGCCCACTCTATTGTGAGTCGAGTGTGATCAAAATGGAACCTCCGTTGGAGATAAAAGCAGGTGGGTTCAGGCGATTGACCAGTGCTTTGTCTGCCTTTTCCCCTCTCTCAGGTATTCCTTTTTTTTAGATGTCCGCAGCTAAGTTCAATGGCCGATTTCTCTGTCATTCATCAGAGAACTTTGAGGAGTACTTGAAGGTAAATATGAGGGTGGTTGCGTAAGAATCAGCAATTGGCTGGCACAGCAAAATTTCGAACATTTCTGGAAATTAGGGGAAAGAGGTTCTCGAGGGTGGTGATCATTTCTGTCAAGTTCATTTTGCTCCAACTCGATCGGTGCGGCCATGCTGCATCCATGCTGCGTGGTACCATTTATTTGTAGCTCGACTTTCTGTGGTCGAAATGTTACGAAAGCTTAACAGGGTATGTAATCGACTATGGCGAGTCGAACCATGACGTCCATGTTCCTTTAAAACGGCGCGTTCGCCCTTTTGAAGACTGTTCTTGAATACGGGGAATCAGTGGTCGCCGAATTTTAGATAGGCGCATGCGCCTCATCGCTAGGATCATTTTTCTTATATAGGGTATGGGGTTAAAAATGGTCGTATTTTTACTATTTTAGTTTGAATCGCTTCATTCTCCTTCTTATTCCTCATTTCCTTCCTAGAGGAAGGGAGAATTCGGTCATTCCTCTCTCACACCGCGTGAGGAGAGCGGTTCCGAAGGGACGAAATGAGGGAGAATGAAGCGATTCAAACTAAAATAGTAAAAATACGACCATTTTTAACCCCATACCCTATATAAGAAAAATGATCCTAGCGATGAGGCGCATGCGCCTATCTAAAATTCGGCGACCACTGATTCCCCGTATTCAAGAACAGTCTTCAAAAGGGCAAACGCGCCGTTTTAAAGGAACATGGACGTCATGGTTCGACTCGCCATAGTCGATTACATACCCTGTTAAATTTTCGTAACATTTCGACCACAGAAAGTCGAGCTACAAATAAATGGTACCACGCAGCATGGATGCAGCATGGCCGCACCGATCGAGTTGGAGCAAAATGAACTTCTGAGCAAAATATATTATAAAAATATAAATATATTTGCATGCAAGGATGTTTTCTCTCATTGCAATAATTTAGGAGTGCGGTTTCGGCTATTTCCTGCGCAAAGCAGCAGTGAATATGTCCGTCACTCTGGATATCAGGAATCAGGTGATCATTGATGAAAAGTGTCATTTTATTCACAATTTTGCATATTTTCAGGGCAAAAAGTGGGTAATCACTCAAGAGTCTACATTCAAGACAATCTCGCAAGAGTTCGAATTGGACAGGGAATTCGAAGAAACAACTGCCGATGGAAGGAAATTCATGTGAGAAAATTGAATAGGAATAGCATTTTTTGTTCAATTGTTTTTTCCCGAGGCCTTTGATTCTGTAGTGAAACTCAATTGACCCTAAACTTGCAGGACCCTCGTCACGTTTACTCCCAACGGCAAGCTCATCCAGCGGCAGAAGAAGATCAAGGTATTTCTTTTTTTCTTCATTTTTCCGTTTAATTTCGAAATACCTCACTAATCACTGAAACGTGTACATACAAGACATCGAGAGGGTTGACTGATGACGTTGACCTCATCAGGCGGCAGACAAGGACTGTCTGATTACTCGCTTCCTCGAAGACGACGACACTCTGGTCATCGTCATCGAGTACGGAAGTGTGACGGCGAAGAGAATATTCAAGAGAATACTGTGAAATAGTTAAATTTATGATAAATATTCGAATCTGTTCGTTTGCAATTATATAGTTTTGATTCAGCTGTACTAAATTTCGCCAGACTAATATTATTATTTATCGTTTGAATTATGCTTTTCAATATTGTTGGGCGGGGGCGGAAGTTGGAGGACGATTGACGGCGGGGGTGGGTGCGAATGGGCATAGGAGCTGCTCGAATCTGGAATAAATATGGTTCATTCACAATTGTTGCTCAGATTTTTGCATTGAGTACATACAAATAAACTAGGTCTCACGTGCAAATGTAGCGGCACAGTAGCCTTGTCGATCAAGTCGGTCGTGCCTTCAGATGGATGGGATGGCAGGTAGAGTCCGAATTGATCGATACAAATAAATTTCATATCACTTTCTTGAACGAGGTAAAGTGGCATTCGCCTGAAAAAAAGTGAGGTATTTTGCCACCTCAAACGCTACGATATCTATGATTTGAGATAAAAACAAACTCACGACGGCGTTTTCGAGGTAAGTGTAGTCTTGTGACTGTTGCGCATAGAAATCAGTTGAGGTTCATGCCAAGGTCGATAGAAATCGGGCGAGCGTCCGCGCGTAGAACGGATAATCTGAGAAGTGATTGATTGAGAAAAAGATACATTGGAATAATGGACTCGCTAGCACAGAGGAGTAACGTGGAAATGAATGAGGATGAAAGGAAATGAGGATCGTAAAATTCCGACTGCACTCTTCGTTGATAAGACGAGGCGAGTGATAATAGCGACTGTACGGCGTGTTAGCATCTGATTGAGAGACGAAAATGAAAGAGGGTAGACAATTCGATGACTGTGTGCAATCTTTATTTCACCGTCACTCTACGAAATTCAACATCTCTAATGATCGGGAAAATATTTCAAAACAACAAATGCTGGATGGAGAAGAATAATGTGAATGATCTTGAGTGCTGCTCGATTTATTTTTACTGTGATTTGACATCTTTTGGATATAGCAACGAGAAAACAAAGAAATTTTTATACAATTTTTTTTGTTTTTTGTTAACAACGCTCTTTCGTTGTCGTTGTTCTTGTCTTCGAATTGGTTTTTGTTCTTGCTCTTCTTTAAGGCCCGCATCCTTGACTGATTGGTGATGTTACGCTCCATTGAAGTACCTGAAAAAAATAAGATGAGCTTGAGAAGTACATCGTAATTAATGTCATCCCGGTTCTACTCACAATCAACACGAAACGTGTACTAGATTTAATGTCCGCCAGCTTCGATCGCGTCTTTGTCAACGGACTTGAAGCCGTGGTTGAACAGCACTTGGGCCAGCCAATCGTCATCGGCCATTTTCATATGCCCGTGAAAGGTATGGTGGCATTGTTCGCAGCCACCAGCGAGCTGCAAAAAGTTCTTTGAAACCGGGCGATAGAATATGCGCATCAATAAATTATAGAAGACCAATGTATTTACTGTAAGCATACCAACCTAAACATCTGCCTGGCCGCATACCAGTGTCGATCACTTCTGAACTGTCTGTAGCCCATACTGTAGAGTTGCTTTCAATCCGGAAACGGGCATTTCTTGTGTGAGTTCTTCGTGGAAGATTACGCCTGAAAAACGATAGTTAGAAAATAAAATTGAAAAATTATGGATAAAAGCAGATGCATACTTCAGAATTCGGCGTTAAGTCGGCCGGTGTGCGAATCAATCGATCGATCGTCCATCGAGTGAGCGTCCGCGTGTAGATAGGACAATCTGAGAAATAATTATGAGACATGAAAATAAAAATGGAATTGGGAGGAATTAACGTATAGAAATGAATAAAGATGGGAGGGAGTGAGCATCGTAAAATTCTGACTGCACTCTTCATTGATAAGGCGCGACGAGTGATAACAGAGAATACGTTGCATTTGTGACAAAATGGTGACAAAGAAATAATTGTTATTTATTCTCGTCGATCGAATTCCAATAGGTTGTATGAATTTGCGCAGCAATGGGGAGTGAAACTTCAATGACATCAGCGGACATTTCACGAATCAAGTTTCAGATTCACGGCTTTCGGTCGATCACCGCCTTCCAGATCGAAGATCACCTGAACACGATGTGAATTGTTTTCTGAAAATATAATTATTTTAAACAGATACCTTTTGTCCCTCTGCGAGAGTCATCAGACCCGATCGGTGGATCTCGGAATAGTGAACGAAAATGTCCTGAATGGTCTCCTACGGCTGAACAAGGGTGAAAGTGCCAATCGGAAAGAGGCAGGGAACTATGTGATATAGCGCAAATACCTGCTTCTTCGATGCATTCTCACGGTTAATGAAACCGAATCCCTTTGCTTCGTTGAACCATTTCACAGTTCCTTTCACGTTTTTCTCAACCTCCTGGAATAGGACAAAGTCATTACCTTCTTCCGTGATAAAACATGAGGCCAACTTACTTGTCCATTTCCCTGAGCAACCGTGTGGATGAGGAGGATGAGAAGACAATAATGGGCCGCGTTTGCCATCCCGCTGTTGATTGCATGTGAGAATGATAAGCAAAGTTGCACAAAGATAGTGACAAGAAAATCGTTGTCTTCTCAATTTCGGCGATTCTCTCTCCTACTCTTGATTGTTATTGAGTTCTCTCTAGTGCGTTCTGATCTTTGTCTTAGTAGCAACCTTTCCGTTTCCGGCAGTTCGGTCGGGCCCTATTAAAAATTTATCTGAAAAATAATAAGAATGAATCATCTTTATCAGTGAGCTTCTCGAGTACTATTCCACACTAGTGAACAATTCACGAATCGAGCTTTATATTCACGGCCTTTGGTCGAGCACCACGCTCCAGATCGAAGGTTACCTCAACACGATTAATATTTTTTAAAAAATTACATTCAAAATATGCTACCCGTTGTCCCTCCGCGAGAGTTGACAGACCCGCTCGTTCGAGATCGGAAATGTGAATGAAAACGTCCTGAAAAGTTTAAAAACCTCATCAAACCATCTCTCCTCCATTCTCACAGCTCATTCTGAATTAGATGCTCAATAGACACGTACATCCTCTTTCTTCGGTGCATTATCACGGCTGATGAAGCCGAATCCTTTCATTGTGCTGAAATATTTGACCGTTCCTTTCACGTTCTTTTCAGTCTCCTGAAAAATACAATGAGAATATTTGATTGTAAACTGGTCAACTTACTTGTCCATTTGCAGATGTAACTGTATGGATTAGGAGAATGAGAAGACAGCAGTATGCAGAAGTTGTCATCCTTTCGTTAGTTGTGAGGGTGAATGCGAGAAGTTGCGCAATGATAGTGACGATAAGATTGTTTTGTTCTCAATTTCGGCGATTCTCTCTTTCTCTCTCCTGCTCTTGATTGTTATTGAGTTCTCTCTAGTGCCTACTGATCATTGTGTTAGCAGCATCATTCCGAGACAGTTTGGGTAGTCTACCTCTCGTTCAATAGCTATGCATTACAGAGGCGGATCGCGAGTTATATTTCTCGCGAACCAAGCACTGATCAAGGACATTCTTTCCACCAAAAATATTAGCTTTCACAACACAACGGCTCATGAACCAAACATAGCTTTATCACAATGTACAATAAATGCCTACAGTACCCGACTAACTTCCGCAGGTGTAATACTTGTTTGCACTCTGGAACGATAATAATCATCAATCAATAACATCAGATCAGTTCCGATCAGGCATAAGGTCTCATCGCTCGCCACGACAGCATCCAAATCACTGCTACTCCTATGAATATCGCCCCTATTCCGATGCTGATCGTGCCGAAGCCAGAGGCCGTGAAGATCGCGCTGCAATATTGATTGATTGACAGCGCTTAGCGATAAAACCAGGAAGTGTGACTCATGATTGCCAATAAAAGTGAGTAACTCACGACGCGGCCAGAGGGAGGAAGACGTGCGAGATGTCGTCGATGATGACGATCACTGCTTGCATCACGGACTGGAAGAGGGGATTATTGATTGATTCGCCAGTTAGGGAGAGGAGGAGTCGATTCGAGGGAATTTGGATCAATAAGGATTGTGTGTGATTGATCGTGCTGCTTAATGCTGGAGAAGAAGTGTTTTTGAGGCTGATCAGGTATTTGAGCGATTTTCGATTGTTTTAAAATTGTTGGTCACGGGCTGAATGATTTTTTTTGTTTTTGCATAGAAGCTCAAACTGAAATCAACACCGGGCACTTCCACGCCATCTTCAGGCACGCGTGAAACTCAAGTCATTCTCCACTTCGCATCCAATAAAACCACATGGTGCAATTTGAGGTAGCTCATCGTCGATGATAGGGAACACGATAACGCCACGTGTCCTATGCATTATCACTTATTACATTATTTTTTCGAAAATACCCACTTTACATCATCCTGCAGTTTGTTTTGCATTTTTTCTGCAAAGCCAGACTAGACTCTTCTCCCTCCCTCCTCTCCCTCCCCCCTCCTCCATTTACTCTCTCGTTTTTCTCTCGCCCCGGTTGGCTGTGCTACGCTCGCGCTCAAAATGAAGCTGAAAAGGAAGGTACGGATCGGGTTCCGGGTACCGTACCCACAGGGTACCCGGGATCAGTTGGCGATTGCGGTGTGAGTACGGTAGTCCTTCCCCTTCAGGCAAGCAAGGTGTCTACGGAGGCGCTCATCCAGGAGTACAGCTACTTCTCCGACCTACTCACCAACGACAACTCGACCAAGATGGCACAGGTATACGGTAGTCCCTGGCTCGGTGCCAACATTACTTTGGGCCAAGCTACATTAATCCTTGGCACCGTGCCAACATTTGGCTATGAGCCCTTCTACAATAATCCTCTGGCAGTAAGCCAAATCCACGATTCCTACTGTACCCTGCATCAGGCATCATCAGTCAATTACTTCCGACGTCTATTCACTGAAAACACGGAGCCGCCCCTCTACTTCGACCAGAATTTGGTGAGGGATACGGTAGCCTTGACTACAGTATCCTGATACGATGATTACGGTATCTCTCCTCAGATCGATATCTTCATCAACATCGTCCGCGACACTGGGGCCGCCGTGGACGTACGGTACGGTACCGTACTCCGATAGTACCGTACCCATCGATCGATATTACAGTACCGACGCGGCTTGGGCGATTACGAATCTGCTGTGCAGCAAAAGGACGCCCCTCACGCACACCATCATCGAAAAGGTATACGGTAGGGTACGGTAGACGGTATCGATTGATTGTACGGGTTACGGTAGCTACAGTACTCCTTGCAGGGCACTCTGGACGTGTTCGTGTGGTGCATCCGCACCGGCGACAACAAGTAAAGATCAAAGATCAAAGATCAGAGATCAAAGATCACTCCGTTCAGACTGCGCGACCAATGCATCTGGGGCGTCGGCAACATCTCGGCCGACTGCTCCGACTGCAAGGAAGCTGTGAGGGCCACCGACGTGCTCGAGACCATCGCCAAGCAGGTATACGGTAGGGTACGGTAGTCGATCGATGACTGATTGAGTACGGTAGATTACGGTAGCAATCAATACAGATGATGGCGTCCGCCTTCCACTCGCTCGAGTCGACCCGCTGCGCCGTCTGGTGCTGCCTCAACATCCTGCGCGGCGGCCACGCCCAGCTCCTGCCCAGGGTACGGTAGTCTACAGTATGCCTGAGCTAACGACGACTGACTTTCTTGCAGACAGCCCGCAACCTGCTTACGGCGGTGACGAAAGCGATGCGAAGCGAGAAGAACGACGGCGCCATCATGCAGGTATACGGTAGTCGCACGACGGTCGGCGATCGACAACTGACTTTATTCTCTCCAGGATTCGCTCCTCACACTGTCGCTGCTCGCCGACGATCGCAACTTCTTCCACTTTGTCAGTTATCGATCGGGTGAATACCGTAACCGATAGGGGTTACGGTAGTCGACTGACGTACCGTATCGGTTACTGTATCGTTGACCTGACCAAAGATCAAAGATCAACTTCAGCCTCACATGTGGCCCGCACAAATCGACGCGATGCTGAACGAGTCGGGCCTCATCTCGAGTACCCTCGCGGCCATTGGCACCGGCAACCCCGCGCTGATCAGGTGCGTGACCCACCGCACTACCGTACCCCTACCGTATTGCAGCCCCGGCCTCCGCCTCATCGGCAACATCATCACTGGTGCGGGTTACTGTAGCCTGGCATCGATTGATTCCCTGATTCAGGCACGGACGACCAGACGGAGCGCGTCATCATGCGCGAGGGCTTCGTGCCGCTCATTGTAAGAGGGTTACGGTAGCTGAGGGTTACGGTAGTCGATCACCAACTGACTTTCCAGGCCGGCTGCCTCGACTGCATGGTGGGCCAAGTGCGTCGCGAGGCCGCGTGGATCCTCTCCAACGTCGCCGCCGGCCCCGCCCACCACGTCGATCTGATACTTACGGTAAGTACCGTACCCCAAGACTACCGTACCCTCGACGTTATCGATCGATAACTAACAACCGTAACCGTTCAGAACAAGCAGTTGATCGGGCAGCTGCTGCGCAAGCTGCACACGGACGAACCGCGCATGCAGAAGGAGGTACGGTAGCCACCGTAATCGGGAATCGATAACTGACTACCCCAATCAATATACCGTACCCAGGTGTGCTGGGTGTTCGCAAACGTGCTGTCGAACCTGAACACGAACCCGCGCCCGGCCGTGATGGCCGAGTTCCTGGGATACGGTAAGATACGGTAGCTACCGTACCCTGATTACGATAGCTCAATCAATCAATGATCCCTTCAGGAGTCCTCGCGATCGTCGACTTTGCCAGCAAGTCGGGCATCGACGCGCGACTGGTGAACAAGATTAGAGAGGTTCGAGGATGATCTTTGATCTTTGATCTCTGACTCCTTCAGATCCTCTCCGCTCTGCTCATCGTCCACCCCGAGTTCTGGCGCGTCGTCGAGAAGGTGATATTGATTGGCTACCGTACCCTGCTACCGTACCCTTCTACCGTAATCTAAGTAGTTCAGGCGGGCGCAGGCACGACTCCCCTCCTCGAAGTGCCTCGTCGCAAGCGACGAGTGGCCGACTACGTGATCTACGATGAGGACGCCGTGGAGATATAGGTCCGGTGAGATTGATCTTTGATCTTTTATCTCTGATCTCTGATCTCAGGTCCTCGTCCCAACTCATTCGCCCTCGAGGTTGAAAGAGAAGCCGAATCACTACTCGCAACTACGAAAAAGCCTATCGAAATAAAGAGGATTTGTGACGAGTTGAGCGAGATAAAATTGCATTCTGACAGACAAAGAGAGGGGATTCAAATGTGTTTCACAAATCAATCAAGAAGATGTTTCGAAATGATTTGTTAATGTTGTTGATCAGAATCAGTGTACAAGTTCATGCTCCTTACTCTATTTTCCTTCTCGCTACTCTCCCCTCACCTGATCAATATCCCCCAGCAGCTTCGAGTAGATGGTATCCAGACTGAGCATTGCTGAAGGAATGGCGAACCCGAGAGTGGCAGCGACTGGGATGAGGAAGAGGAAGAAGGGAGTGGCCTGAGGGTTGTTAGATTCACTCGTTCTTTCATGGTTCAAACAGTGTCTAAAGATGCGTCTAAAGGGAGATTTTGAATGAAATCATGAAGGAGACCATGGGGAGACTGGGGAAAGTAATCAGATGATAATCATCAGCAATTACCGAGTTAGTGAAGCACCACGAGTACTCGTCCGGATTGCAACCAGTGCGGGTCGTCTCTGAATGCAATCATCAACTAAGGTTTTTTTACCGCTTAAGCGCAGTTATGTTTCACCCGCTGTTCAAATTCGACAGAGGAAGTTTGAATTGATGATCCTTCTGGAAATTACACACTAACCATTGAACAGAGCAATGGTCGAGTTCGGATTCGGATAGGGGAAGGTGAGAATGGCTGTTGATATGATGATCATCGTAGCCACGAGGAATAGAACGCGGGTGGAGATTCTGAAATTTTTTTTTATTATATTTTTAATTTTCTGCATACGAGATTGATCAAAAATGTCGTGCGCTAGTACAAATAAGCCCCACATCCTTCCCAGTCCCCCAAAGATGAATGCCAGCGAGAGAATGATGGCCATTCCTCCCGTAGCCGTCTGTTGAATGGCCAGAATGATGACTGTTTCCTGCCCCGTCTTCCCGTAGATTGAGGACATGATGGGACCGGAGAGACTGGAAGAGTAATATCGAATCATTATCAGATCAGCCTATCGCTAGATTGGTCTATAATCATTCATAGATTGGCATGCATGTCACCAGAGACTGCAAGATGGCTTGTGTTTCAACGACTGTACAAAGCTGAAGATTTTTCTCTAGTTCAATTCTTGCTCATCGGTTACGAAAAATAAGAAAATATTTCATAAATCGTCATGAAGCAAGTCCGCTTACACGGGAATAGCCGATGGGAAGGTGCCGACGAGACACTTCTCCAGTACGATCACTCCAATGAGAATCCATGGAAGGGAGAGCGAGCGGAGACGGGAGAGTTCGTGACGGAGATAGGACAGGGAGAAGAGCGAGGAGGATGCTTCAGCTGGAAATCGGGAGCGTTTTTGTTGTTGTTGTTGTTTTTGTCAAGCTTTATTAAATTGTAACTCACCCTCGATCTCCTTCTTCCGATCCTCCAATTTGAAGATAATTACGAAGATAACGATGATATTGGTGAGAAGCGCGAGCCAGATTGGAACTGAATAAAAGATCAAAGATCACCAAAGATCAAAGATCAAAGACTCACCGGTGTAGATGTGCACCTTGATGTTGGGCACGATCTCGAAGCCGGGATAGGGCAGACCGGCGAATGTGAGCTGCACCACTGAAACACGACTTCATCTATGTACATCCAGTTACACAGCAACTGTCAATTTTGAAGCACTTTTTTTTGGAAATGAATAGACAGAGAGAGAAGGCCAATTCTCACCCGCCCCCGTCAGGATGCTCAGTAGATGGGCAGTGTGGACGAAAGCGAAGGCGGTCGACCGATTGTCGAGGGAGGACTGACGAGAGATGAGGGCGCGCAGGAGGGGAGAGGTGCCTGAGAAGTTATGTAATCAGAAAAGAGGAGTATTCGTTCTAATTGCAATGGATAGATACCTCTAGCGATGCCATTTTTGAGAGTAACTCTATGTGTACGCACTGAAACATATTCGAACATCAGATACAATGCTCGCTGAAGCCGAAACATATTTTCACAATCAATAATATCAGCAGGATGTTGCTAGACAGCGATAAATCTAGAAAGTAACTGACTGAATCCGATGCCGAACAGCAAATAGGCAGTGAGCAAGACGAATCGCTTGTCGTCAGGGAAGAATTCGACGGAGAGATAGAGGAGACAGCCGATGAGAGTGATGAGACGACCCGCGAGGAGGGCTGGTCTGGAGAGGGGAATGGTAATTGCATTGATTCAGTCTTATTCAGCATCATTCTGGATAATATCAACATTGAAAACGGGCTAGCGCCTATTACTATGCAGTGAAACCTATCTGAACATTCGTTGAGAAATAGGGAACGTGCAAGGATTTCTGATCTCCGAAGAAGCCATTTCGAAATCATTTGCTCACTTGATATCGCCCATCTTGTGTGCCATCACGGCGAATAGAATGGCGGCGACGGCATGGGCGGCCTTCGAGAGAGAGGAAGCGAGACCGAAGAAAGAGGCCGTGGCTGAGTCATCGATCTGAATTCATCTTATTGTGAGATTCTGTCTGCATCTTACAGTCGATATCATACTGATCTTTGCATGTGGGTTCTCAAATGTGATTTTGATCGTATGAAAACTTTGTGAACTGTTCTTCAGTTGATCCCAATCGTTCTATCTTCCACAACAATTATTGCGTTCACTGGCTCATGACTCGGTATTTACAACCGTTTATCCGACTAGCGAAACAACAAATTTTGATCATCACAACAGATGGAGAGACGAATTTCGATTGGATTTACTGAGCAGCTTATAACGGAGCTACGTCGGATGATCAATCAAAGTATCAACTTTTTTTAGATTCCCAGCGGGAACGAATTGCTCATTAATTGTCTCGCTACTTGGTTGAAAGATGAAAAGGAAGGAAAGAAACTCAATTGATCATCATTTTAATTGGAGCAAGACCTTCTTGTGATCTTGCGAACATTCTGTGTCTGATTTCTGACTGAATCCATTCATTTTTCGCACCCAATTCTCGTCTTTCGCTACTGTTTGTTCAGGTTTGCTCACTTTCAATTGCAAGGTTTCGCGTGGGTGAAAAATCTCTCAATTTCGAACGCTCTCTCACTCCCTCTGACTAGGGAGAGAGCATTAGGAAATGAGAGAGTCCTCGGATATGGATGATCATAGAACAGACGATCTCCCGCTGTGGTGCAAAGCGGATTGAAATGAAGAGAAGCGTAGTCTGCTCTCTCTCTCTATTTCATACACCCTCGCCGGTTAGACAGTGCGAGATAGTGCGTGGGATGAGGAGAGTCGTCAATATTTGGGCAGGACGCAAACTAGAATCCTTCTTTTTGCAACGTTGTCCGATTATAGAGTTCAGCAAAAGTGTAATGTTTGATCGGGTACATCCGTTGATTTTGCTTGACAGAAAGGAAATCATAGGTTTATCAAACTACCGAACATTATGATCATCACGTAGAAAACGCGTGGAAATGGAGGATCAGTGCGCATAATTTCGTCGTGTACTGAAGGCAAAACAGTATGCGTCAGTGATGTTGACTCACTTTTCCTGTCTTTTATGGAAGTAAAGGATAATCAATCGTGCATATTCTAGCAGAATTTCAAAAAAAGAGAGCCGTATCAGAGGAGAGCCCTTGCTTAGACTGGCCCATAAATCGCTCACCTGATGCATGTACGGCCATTCTCCCACGTGAAGGATCGAGAATTCGACAGAGCAGAGGAAGATTGTGAGTGAGGTGATGAGGAGGGCATTGTACTCAGAGTGCTGAACGGATTTTTCGTTTTATAGGATGGAAATCCTGATCCTGACATCCAAATCCAAATATGTTTCGCGCAACCTATCTCTACTCTGGCCATCTCATAAAATGCTAAGTTCTCGCCAATCAGCTCAAAAGATGCAATATCGAAACATGACAAAAAATACTCACCCAGTTCACTTTCCAGCAGGCCATTCGTCCTTCTCCTCTTCAATTCCAATCGAGGAGGGCGAGTGGAGGGAGGAGGAAGGAATGCAGTCCAATATCCCGTCCCCTTTTTACGAGTCAGCGATTATGCCAGTGATAGATCACTGCGAGATCAGAACGATTTGGATCGAAATATGCAATAGATGGAATATGCTACTCTCTCCGATTCGCACGCTCTCTCGCTCGCTCTGACTGACGAAAGGGCAAGTGAAATGGAGAGAGACAGACCATAGGGTTCATAACAGAGGACGAGTCAAGTACAGTATCCCGGAATAAAGCGAGTGTCTGCCTCTCTCGATTCCACTCGCTCTCTCGCCTGTCGAACCTACGAGGGAGCAGGAAATTGAGTGAGACCGAACATTTCTCCGCATGCGCTTATGCAAGTTGCGATGTCGGAAGCGGAAGGAAAAGAAGGAGTGAAAACACAAAGCAGAGATTAAAAGGAGCAATCGGATTCGCACCTATCGTCAATAGAGTGTGGCAAGTGATGAGAGAGCTCTGATCCATCGAAATCCCGCAAAAACGGGAGCAGGGGCGAATTGGGTGCGTTCCTACTGAAGGTTCTCTCACTGGGCAACGGCCCTCCCCATTCCATCCGTTCTCTAGTTTCTCTGACCAGCGATCACCAGACAACATACTTCCCACCGCGCTATTTGCGCAGTTTCAGTAGGGAGCGGTAGGTCAAAGATCCCGTACGAGCGAGCGCAATCAAACCCACTCCCGATCAACAAAAAGCGCGCTTCATCCGTTAAATCTACAGAAGTGACAGAATTGGTTTCTGACTGAACTCGCCCATTCACGAGTCTTCGCAAACCTTTGCTTGGTTCCCATTCATAACTTCGTCTGTACAACCTCCATCGGAAGATCAAATAATAGTTTTATCCACTTTGCAAAGTGACAACGTACTCCCCGTAAAACAACTTTGTAAATTATTTACAAGACAACGAAAGACCCTGTTAGTAAAAACCGTAAAGGTGTGACGCTTAATCATTACATAATGAAAACAGATAATATTGTGATCGTCTAGTATTTGGCACAGATTAATACGAGTCCTTTTTTGAATTTCTCTAGATAATCGTCGTTTAGACGCTTGCAATGAAGGAACAACGGCAATTTCCTAATTCATTCTCTAGTAGATTACTAGAAGTACGGGTAATCGTCTCTGCATTCCTCATACTGTCTCGCCGGTCAGAGAGGCGAGAGAGGGTGCAAAATGAAGAGACCATTACCCTATTTTGAACTCTACATGTAATACCCATCGTCCTCCATTGGTATCTCTCCTTCTTCTACTATCTCTTCCTCCACTTCCTCCTCTATTTCTCCCTCTCCCATCTCCAGTTGTGACATGAGATGCACGCGAGAGCCATCTGGAAAATAAGGATTGATTGTAGCCGATTCACACAAGCTATCTAACAATAAGTTACCTCCCCGATCCTATCATTACAGCCATGTGAAACCCAAATCAACGCACTACAACTCTAGTCCGCCGCTGTCAGAAGAAAAAGCCACACCAGAACAAAACCGTGCAGTACGGTCCGTACTTTCGTTTCTTCTTCTACCGTAGACTACCATAACGCTCTCATAACTACCATACCTGGATATTCGTCCGTCTCTTCCCTCGTCTCCTCTTCCGTTTCTTCATAGCTCTCCTCTCCTCTTCGTGCCTCCTTCATTCTAATCTCCCTCATCGGGATATCGTTATTGAAGTGGTAGTTCGTCTCGTGCTTGCGAAGGGAGGAACTGCAGATTATTGATTTATCGGATAGATCTACCGTACTACGGTACCTTACTCCTTCTTACGGTATCATTATTGATTGGTCACATATCGATTAATATATCTGACCTACCGTACCTCTCAACTACAGTAACTGACCTATCTCTGAATGATTTCCCACATGACACGCCATTCCCTTCATCGAACTGGCACACGTACGGCCGCTCGCCCGTGTGCGTACTGAAGTGGGGAATGATTGAGTAATTATTACATAGTTTCTCCACAAGATATTTCATTTACTCGCCAGCTCGTATTACGTATACCTCGTGAAACCAAAAGCCACACACCGTCTAAACACACACTTTTTTGAAAAGATGAACGTTCTCTATTCGCAATTATTACCGACCTCTCTAGACAATTGGCAGTTCCACCCATCGTATGTGTATAAAACAAGTCCATGGCTTGGCTACTAACAGCAACAATAAGTCTTTCTATACCCATCACCCTCTATCACTCAGGGGTCCGTATCCGGCGGACTGCCAAATGGCTCCGGACCAAATTACAGCACGCGCGCGATCTCAAGATAGTCCCCAGTTTGCAAGAGGATAGGGACAACGCACTGAATGGCTCAGCTGGTAGTGCCCTTGACTAGTACCCAGCCCACCCTGGTTCGATGCCCCACCTATGCAAAAACTTTTTGCTGTTTTTTCTCACTTCCCCAACTCTTGTTCGTGTTATACCGATATTTCCGTGCTTAACTGCTTAGTCTTAGCCTCACGCAAATGCCGAATTGGTACTTTTCTAGTTCCATGACAAGCCCCTCTTCCCCTATAGAAAGAGGCGGACCTTAGGGAATGGATGCTTAGGAACCTCGCCCTTATGTTGCTTAGGCTTAGGCTTAGTCTTGGCCTCTCAGCCTCTAAAGTGTTATTCACGTTAAAAAAAGGCTGCAGAATAGTAAATATTGTTTGGAGCTATTTGGCAGTCCGTCGGTTTGTTATCCGGCGGACTGCCAAACTGCTCCGGAGCCATTTGGCAGTCCGCCGGATAAGGACACGTCTATCACTCGCTTCTCATATTTCGTGGAAACGTGGCTCACCGTATGTGTATCAAGCAGGAATTCGACTGGCTGAATCTCTTCCTGCAGTAGCCACACTCGTACGGCTTCTCGCCCGTGTGCACCCGTTGATGCACCGTCTGCCAATTAGGGTAATTAATATTCATAATTAAAATATTATTATGAGTCCAATGTCTGCACTCGATCAAAATGTACTGCCGATACGGTCTATCACCTACTCTCGAAACCCAGACCATGCTCACTCATCGAATCTCTCGATTGGTGCACCGTCTGCCAATACAGGTAATTCAAAGTATCGTTAACAAATTTAGAGATTTGTACTGATTTTTACTATTATACTTCAATGGATCTATTAATTACAGCGCAGTGAATCTTCTAACCATAACCTACATTCGAAGCCCAGACCACCCACGATTCCCCACTCACCAGATCTCTCCTAAAGTGGAACAATTTCCTGCAGACTTCGCACTCGAATCGGAGTTCCCTCCCGTCGGGCCCGATCAGTGGCCCGCCATTCTCGCTCTCGCGCACCACCGAACAACGCGTCTGCAAGGATTTACGGTTAAGGATCTTTCCCGACGCCCTTCTTCCTATTCCGGGATCATGATGACTGTTCTGGTAAAAAGAGGTAAAAAGGTAAAGGTAGGCTCTTCCACGCAAGGCGGGCGCTTTATAGTAACCTCTATGTAAGTCCAGCCAAACACCACAGTAAACAATGATAGTTAGACAACAACAGTGAAGCTAACTGATCGTCACGCGTAATTCTACGCTCCAAAATAACGTTATTTATTAAAATAAGACAATAATATTAATTTAATTCCCCCCGCCTGGTGGTTCGCCAGCAACTCGGCCGTCCGGTAGCACCTCGCGCACGTCGGGCAGAAGTGACGACTGGAAGCAAGAGATTATTGGTTTTGGAATGAACGGACCAAAAGGAATTGCACACACCCAAAAATCCTATAGTTACAAATACTGTGAAACACAAAGCTGTGCATTTTCAAACCTAGAACCACCGAAGGCTTTTTTGCATATCCTCCTTGCTCACCTCCCCGTGCCATGCAGTTTGACGTGCTGGTTGAGGTTGGTCTGGTAGCGGAAGCGAGTCGGACACGCCGGACACTCGAACGGACGATCCTCTGTAATAATAATAATAATTTATACATGGCGCTAAAGCTCAGATGAGCGAATATTGATTTGCACCACTTCCCATGATAGATACCGAATCATCTACTGCTTTCTCACTATTAATTGTTTAGATCACAGAACAGAGTTCAAGTACTACCATTGAAACCGGAATTAATCAAGAATTCCGTGCCCAACTACTAGAGTTGAAACCAGAATTCCCATTTCTAGACAAGTTGAAAGATTCCCCTCACCCCAGTGCTCTCTCGTGTGCGCGATGTGCTCTGCCTTCGAGGGGAAACTCGCCGTGCACTGCTTGAAGTTGCACGGGTAGGCACGCGTCGAGTGAGCCTCCTGCGAATAATTGATTAATTAATTTTTTTCGCAATCACATTTCAGTTTCAATACCATAATGAATCTATTGCAACACATTGCGAAGCAATAATTCTTCGTATCCTAGTTCTAAATAGAACCCTCTATTCATCCTCTAACTCTAGTTAGATACTCCTTTTATTTTCTCTCTAGTTCATACAGCAGTTCAATATACCATACTTTCTAATCATCTCAAGTACTGATCCACTTTTACTGATTAATCCTACCGTATTATACTGATTAATCCTACCGTACTTCCCTAATCCGCTCAAGGCCATTCCCTGATCGAACATCCCTTTATCGATCTTGCGTAATCCCATTTATCGTTGACCGCGTGGTCGTAAAAGTGCGCCATGTTGCACTCGCAGTCACTACAGGTGATCACAATATTGTCAAAACATTTTGTGGTTTCTTAGGCACACTAATTCGAAAATTTAACTTACCACGATGTGTTTCCTGATCTCCTCGGGCGTGTGGAACACTCGATTGCAGTGGTTGCACCGTCTGTCTTGGTAGAGGACCGTCGTCTCCGCTTGGCTCAGTCGATTGCTGCTCCAATCCCAGTCTGAATGAGATCTTGCATCATCTAAAAGCAATTTTTTTATTCGCTACTATCCTACAAGTGAAATCTCAATCACGTTTCTCGATTAACAATTATAGTCATAGCAATGCTGCAACCCATAGTCACCTGCAACCCCCTCCTCAATCATCTCAAATTGTTCTTTTCCCGAATGAGATAATCGCAAAGCTTGCCACATTCATAAACATGCTAGATATAACTGACTATTTGATTCAATTATGCTTTCAGAAAAAAAGATATGCTTCAATTGAATCGAACCGAACCAGGTAAACAAATACCAATGTTGGAGCAGTAAATCACATATTCCCCTCCAGCTCATCCGAATCATCTCATTATTAAAATTATGTCACCAAACCAAAGTAAAACAACATTAATTTACTTGGATTCCAAGCATGGTCATATCAATGCCGAAACAACAAGTCACGTTCTCTCTTTTCACCACTCTCACACGTTTTCACGTTTTTACTCTCATTAAATTTCCTTCATACTCGCGAAAATAGTGTGATATTTTAGCGCAACATCAACTACAAACCAACTGATTCAAATACAGTAAGAATAAAATGGATAAATGATTCACCTCCCGCATAGCTCCTGCTCTGCGTCGGCGGCGGCGCATCGACCACCTGCAATTCGCATTTTAAACCAACCGAAGAAAGTTTTTAAAAAATCGTCCTACTTCACACCGGATGATTTTCCGCTGCACTATGATTACTTGTACGGAACTCGACAAAGCAAGTCAATAGAATCCAGATCTAAAAATATAATGCGACTTTTGCGAATCTCAGCCAGTGATGAGCAACATTATCGGACATTGGACGAAAATCGGGGGGTTCGGCATCAAATAGGACGAAAATCGGGGCTCAAATCTTTGAAATTCGGGGGTTCAGAGCGCATACTCCGGGGAATTCGCGGACAAAAATCGGGGGTACCCTCCTATATCCGACTTTGCGCTCATCACTGATCTCAGCAATTATCATACTATTTCGATCCATATACTTGAGCCAGTGCAGAATGAAGATACAAACTAATCCCCTCACCTTGAACGTCATCTGCTTCTTGCCGATGAGCAGCGTGAGCTGGTTCAGTGGATGGACGCCCGACCCGCGGTCCTGAGAGGATAACAGATACAGTAACCCCAGGCATTCGTACCACCGATATCGCAATCGAACAGCATGGTTCGGCCGAATAAGTGAAACGGAATAGTTGATTGATTATCAGGTACCGTGATCATGCACCAGTATCGAAGGATAAATATATATTGACTAAATCAATTTTTCGATATGCACGTCTATCCATACTGATGCTGTAACCCACAATCATCCACTCCTCCTTTTGCAACAACGATCTTGCCTCGGAAGTATAACAACTACAAATAATATTTATGATTAAATAGAAAACTCACACTATTCTCCGCCCATGACGACGAAGCAGACGAGTGGAGAGTGACGCCTGAAGTGTACCTCATTTTAAATTATTACTTTATTATTAATAGAGAAAAAGGCTATTCATAGTTTCAACATTGCTACTAATTCAACGGAACAATGAAGCAAACTAATGTAATTGCACCATTCAGAAGATTCTCATTAATAAATATACCCTTAATTAACCAACTCACCAGCCTTCCTTCCGTGATCTTCATCGATCGTCACCGTCTTCGAGAAACCGTGCGGCTCGCTGAAATAATGAAAATGATGATCCTGCTTTTTTTAAATTTCACTGGGCGATCATGAGTCGCACTTCGTTTACTTGACAAGAATTGAACAAGTTATGGCAATGATTTCATGATACTATGTAGACAATTCAAAAATTGTAATGGAACACACATTTTATACTCATTAGCCATCCCAAAATTCAGTGACTATTTTAAGTAACGTGCAATACTCACAGATACATCTGCGTTTTCTTCACAATCCTCACGATGGGCGCGGATGAAGGGGAAGCCAAACCAGCTGGCAGTGGTTCCTGAATGGAGATGATTGTGTGTAATATTGAGCAGGAAAGGTCACAACTAGATTTCTATCAGTGTTCTTATTGGTTTAAATGCGTTTTTGACGCTATAAAATTGAAAGAGCTCGTACGTTTAGTAATTTTTCCACTTATCATCGGTATAAATGCAAAATTACAAATGAAAACATTGTTGAAATGGAATTAAATTTCTGTCACTTCAACTCACCTCTTTCTTGGCCGTTCTCATTTCCGGGCCAACGCTCGCTTTGCTGTCATGGTCAGGCCTGCAAAGTGGTGTCTAGTTCGCTTCTATTACAGGCATGCGACGCTACGCATGAGAAATAGCCAGGAGAAAACAAGACAAAAGAAGAACTGGAAGAGACAAGAATGGCTCACTCACTCTAGAATGTCACAGCCTCCGAACGGCTCCGGTTCCTCGTTCATGGCGGAACTAGCGATGTTTGGAGCCTGGAACAAAAAGATTTAATCAAATTTGAAGCACAAAAATCGATAAAGACGAAAATCGAGAACTAACGAAGTTTGACGTGAAAACTTACAGTACACAAAATGTAGAGTTAGAGCAGACGCAGGGGTAGACTAATTATTATTAATTTTTATTATACTATTTTTAATATTTTTTAAATTCACTTTTCACTTCCTCAAACGTCAATCAATATTGAGTCGGTGAAATATTTCACTTCAATTCCATTTTCAATTAGGTCTTCTCATTTCCTCTCGCCCACAAATGCTAATCTCTTTCAATTAGTAGGTGCTGCTGCTTCTATCATTGTTAATTATGGCGAGGAATGACCAGACGTGTGATTCGCAGTGGGGAAAATAGAGAGAGAGAGAAGTGGGAAGTGGCACGGCACCAAAACCGCCTCCGTGAATCTCTGAGTAACGTCGTCTTGTCAGAGATCGTGTCACCTTTTCCTCATCTGTCTCAGTTCTGCTAATAGTTTACTGACATTTAAGTGCTTCGTTCCAGTACCAAAATCCGTAGATCACTCGAGATTCTCTCGCACTCCTTATTTGTTACTCGAGAGACCCGTGGATGATGTCACAGTGGACAACGAATCTTGTTATTTCCTGATTTTCGCTCCACTTTCGCTATACTATTTGTTCGCTGTAGCTCATTCTCGATCCTATATTCTTCCTTTCTCTGACCTACGAGAGATCACGCAGAATCCGGAGGGTCGTTCGCCAATCGCCACTCTCATTCACAATTCATCATCAGCGTCTCGTCAATGTTCTCACTTTCTCCATTTCCCATGCTCTATCGCCCACTCTGACTGGCAAGAGATCAGGAGAGATTGAGAGATTCATTATCCCTTTCCCATTCCTCGATCTGGCTCCAGTCATTCATCACATCCCTTCTGGGTACGAGAGAATTGGCAGATTCGGGCTCGACTCTAGACGTTTTCCGGCATTTTCACAATTTGGAACGCTTGAAACCCATTCCATTCGGGTTTCGGGCAATAAAGCCTAGATTCCGCTCGCGAGTAAGTGTCCGCCTCCCTCCTCGTAATGAGCGAGTATTCTATTTACCGTGCTAGGCGCCAGTCCACTCCTCCCCTTGCATCCCATCATCATTTGTGCAGCGATTTTGCACGAAACTTGCAATTATCTACGTGCCGCAAAGGCCGTTCCGGTAACTATACGCTCTCTCTCCTCGGGCTTGACTAATTCGCGGCTCTGTCTCGAATTTCCGGTCGCACTAGTCGGCATCAATCACCGGTCTTCTGAACAGCGGAACAGCGTTTGATTCTTGGCCCAACTTCCTTCTCAGGAGCTCCCAAGCCCTATCTTTTTCACATCACATCTCTTTTACGAGATAGAATTTGCCCAGAAAACCGAAAAAACTGTTGTCTGGTCGTTCGAAGAGACGCTTCGTTCGTCATTTACATACCGGATGAACTTGTTTTTGGCATTTCGACAGACTGACTTGGTTGAGGAAAGGGAACACCACAATATTTCTGCTTTTCCTTCTACGATTGTATCTATTTCAAGAATAACATAGCGCCCAATCCATACGAATTATACCAACCCCACTTTTCTTCCCTTGTAAGTGTGATTCCAATTCCGAACTTTTCCTTCGCGAGAGTCGAGTATAATTTCATTTGCTCCTTTTGCGCATCTCCGTTGAATAATTCATCTCTTGGCATCAATATAGCTGGCTTCGACCACTTACTCCCTACATCCCATGACGCTCTGATTCGCCTTTGACGAAGGGGAATGAAAACTACGAAGTTATTCTCCGTTCGTCCGTTCTCTGTTAGTAAAATGAATGGATTCAGTCCCGTATCTTGAACTCTAGCTTTTATTCATGAAAGTCAGGATAGGAACGCCCTCATTCAATTTTTCACTCTTTCATCGTCGAGAATGCGTTATTCGCCGCCCTGGCTTCCCAGCCTTCGGGATCATAAAATCAGTTTCATTCCTGCGATTTCGCCCTGAATCCTCTTCTAATTGCGCGCATCCGGCACATTTTGATGGTCTCTTCGTAGGTTATTCGCATTTCCGCTGCCAATCAAAGCGCTCTCTTCATCACGCTTCTATCTCTGTGGTTAGCTAGATTGAGAAAGTGTTGAATAGATAAACATACCGTTGGTCGATTGGCATTCATCCAGTAGTTACTTCGCATTTCTGTCAATCTGTGCTGTGGAGTTAGTGAATCTGTGCTCTTCGTTTTTCTTCTCGTCTACAGAAGGTATCAGAAGAATGACGATGGCAGGGTACGTATGATTCGTAAGTATGTAGATGGTGTAATTCAAGGAATGACTTCACTCATTTCCCTTGATCTTTGCCCTCTTTCTCATCAGCGGTTCCCTTAGAGGTCGTACCGAGTAGTAATGGACCGTAAGCACTCCTCATTTGGTAATTTCCTTCGTCCCCCTACCCGTTAGGAAGCCTTCGGATTGGAGAGAATCTAGACATTCTACTTCAATCGCACCCCGTAAGCGATTATCCTCAATTCACACTTACTGCCCCCTTCGTCCATTTCCTTCGTAGTTCATTCCATGGATCTCTCGAATACCTAGAGTACGCCTTCGCTTAAGACTCCTCTAAAATCTAGGGACGTTAAATGATGCCCCATCATTCTCCATTCCTCTTCCCCCTCTTCAAACGCGGAACTCCACTTCTCCCTCCTCTCTTCTCTCTTTGTTTCAATTTCTGCTTTCCTCCCTCCATTCCATTCCATCCAGAATGGGATATTCGCTTCGATTCCCTTCATATTTAGCACGTCAGACATCCCATTGTGCCTGAATTTATCGCCTTCGCGAGCAGAATCTTTCTAAAAGTTTCTCCAAAGATGCGCGAGTGCACATCAGATATGCTGGTCTCTCGATTCCACTTGATCTCTAGCAGGTCAGAGAAACGAGAGATCGTGGGAATTGGAGAGACGCTTTGCGCTCCTTCTCGCCCTCTTGGGACGATTCGCTCAATCTTCGTTCGTTGCCTCCTCCAATTCTCCCCTTCTCTTCTTCTCCTTTTCGGAACATCTAATTCATTTCCACTGTCTGAGATTCGCGAACGAAGAAGACCTTCCATTTCCATCGCGGTTTTTGAGCTGCCTTTGCAAAAATTAGGATTCTAGATCTAATTTGGGACTCTGGAGTTTGACTACATTTTTGATCAAATTGGACAAAATATGAGCACTCTTCAGCCAAAATGCATGATATTTATCATGAGAAATATTTTTGTTTTTGGTGTACGCAAAACGTCAGTAACGCATTGACGATTTTCCTGAGCGAAATCGGAAATTTGCTCCTTCTTTTTGCGAATTTTCTCTGCGAAATATCACGTAGCGCCCATCAATCTTGTCTTCATCTCTACATTGAAGCCTTTCTCATCTCCACATCAATTTAAACATCTAAAACGGGTCTAGCCGATAGCAAGCTCATTTTTATTTTCGAAATACGAAATATCACGTACGAAGCAGTCCTCGATTAAAACTCGAAGCTCTTTCTCATCTTCAGAAGGAGAGAATCCTTCACCCTTTTCATAACTCGCTCTGCATTTCTGCTTCTTCTTTAGCACTTTTGCGCGCCCCGGCTCGCATTCTGCCAATCAAAAGGCATTAGATGAGAAACGAAACGCGTCAACCTTCCCAACTCTTCCAACTAGCTCTAACTTCTTGGTTCCACCCGTAGAACTCCTCTCGTGACACGGGAGATGGTCAATATAACTCATCTCTCATCGCTCTTGAATATGCTCTTTCTATATCTTGCGCCCGACCCGTTAATATTTCAGCGGAAACGTCCCTTCAATGTGTCCCTATTTGTCTTGCTCAGCTGAAAAAAAGGAAGTAAAACCTACCACTCCACTTGAGTTATGCCCCAGCGCTCCCACGTTTCGTACCCACATAGGTCTCTCTTGGAAACTCGTTCACTATTGACCCTTCCTAACCACCTTCAAGTCAGAATACTTCCTTTATTCCATTGTTATCCATTCGCTTCAGGCTTTAGTGACAATGAGAACATTCTGCTGGCCAGATTCCAATGACCAAGTACTTTTTTTTCCAAATCTTATCCGGACGTTGTAGAATATTGCGTAGGAAGACGGTTTCCGCATACTAATATCTACCACTTTGCAAGAATTTAGCAGAATTGGATTGCCGTGGGAAAATGCACGCGAGCTCTCAGTAGCAATACCCGTTCCTGGGGCCGTTATCAAGCTGCTCTTCCGCACTCTCTAGATTACTTGAGACTTCAGTTCAAAACAAAGAGTGCATTCTATTAGCCGTCTCTGCAAAATAGCAATCGAGGATTTCCGCTTATTTACGCATCCGTGAAATTCACTGAGATTCTCAGTGGCTACGATTTCACGTGTTCCGGCGTGCTCAAAACAAAAAGAATCCATGCATTGTCCCCTCGATTCCCTCATTTTCATTGCTCTAGTCAGGCAAAAAGCCACGTATTCGGCTTCCAATTCGGTTTCTGTTATTACAATTTGATCTGAATCGCATTGTTTCGAGATGTGAAAGTGCGTCTGTCCTTGTAACGTCAATATAATGCAATCCCGAGAACACTCAAGCACAAAGGAAGGACGTATAACCGAATCCTCTCTTCCTCTCTCTGTTCGCTTCTAGCCCTTTGCTTGATTCATACATCAGCCCCATCTTCGTTTTTCTTCCTCTGAGCGAAATATGGGCAGATCGACAATAGGATTGGAGGAATTCCCACGTCGGCATCTTCATTCCAATAATCCTTATCGAGAACTTTACCTTTCTTTTTCTGCTTCCTTTCATGTAATTGTGTTCTTCATCTTCACGTTTTCACAATATTCGCTCTCTGAACCCCCGCTCCACTTCTAGTTTTGATGAGTTTCCCTTGCGCGGGTCTTTCTTTTCGATTGAAATTCCCACTTTGTTCCGAAAAGTTTCAGAAAGCGTCGAGAACTTTGTGCATTATCTGATGAATTTCAGAGTGATGATCGAATCAATCTCCACGCTGACGCCGAAAGACAAGGACATTCTTCGGAACAGCTGGGCGATCGTCTCAAAGTGAGTTTCTTCGATGATTTCGCCCACATTTCATTCTGCACGAAAATATGTTTCACCGAACCCATTTTTGTTGAATAAATCGAAGAGCTCCAATCGAGAAATGGTTGCTATTCGAAAAACTAATAAATGCTCCTCAGAGACCTCGAAACGCTGGCCACCGGCATCTTCGAGATGATCTTCGAGCAGGTTAATTAATATTTTATTAATTAATTAATTAACCTAATTAAGGCCCCGGACGCAAAGCTGATGTTCCCGTTCATGATGAAGGATCAGCGAACGGGCGGTGGCAACGAGAAGAGATCGACCGAGTTCACTTTCCATGCTCTGCGGTTTATTCAGGTGCGGTTTATGGTCGACAAGGGATGGAAAAGGGTTATTTGTACAGGGAAAACGCATGTTCGAAATGAATTCGAGGGTGAATTTCTGTAATTCTTTTCGATAATTCTCAGGTAATCGAGTCGGTGATGCAATGCATCGACTCTCCCGATGGTCTCGAGCCACTCTTCAGAAATCTCGGACAAATTCATGGAAGACACCAGGAGCAGCTGGGATTCAGGTGAGGGGCGAATTAGCTTGGAGGTGGAGAGAAAGAAGCGCCGGGCTCTGAGCGATGCAATTGAAAAGAAGCAAAAAAAGAGAGAACTACTTCTCTTCTCCTTTTTCACTTCATACCCTCAGAGATTTTGAGAAATGGATGGATTAGCGCTGAGCATTTGAAATGTGTTTCACCATTACATTGAAAGATAGTTAAATGCATTTGGTGCAATGGATCGTTGGGTGGATTCATATCATAAAACAATAATAATCTCAATTTTTCTCGATTTATCGATTATATTATATAAATTATATATCTGCAGACCTCACTACTGGTCAGTCTTCAAGGAGTGCACCCTCTACCACTTCCGCAAGGCCATGAGGGGAGACAAACGGTGGGTTTGCTCGCTTGTTTTTGCTATTATTGTTATTGTTTTGACGTTACAATCATCTCAGCAGGTACTGTATTCGATCGTCGCACAAGGCAAAGATGACCCCATCGGAGATCGATTCGGCCATTATCCTGTGGAGAGAGGTACGGTAGCTCTACTTCGATCAATGACTGATCTTCCTCTTTCAGGTCCTGCGAGTGATGATCGATCGCATGAACGCGGGTCTCGAAGAGAACAACAAGATACGAAAGGTATACGGTATCCTCATCTACCGTAATCAATCGATAATCTCAGGCGAATCGCGACATTATCGATCATCAAGAGGACGAGCCCAATCACCATCCGACGCCAAGGGATGCGAAGCACCACATCGATACTGTGGTGCGTCTATTCAGGACTGTTACAGGGTCCCCGATTTCAATCGTATTTAGAGTGGAAAGCAGAAGGGGTGGGTAAAGCTAGGACACGATAAATAGAACAGAGATAGAGCGTGTTCATGTGTGTTTCAGAAGGACCCCTTAAACACTAGATTCCTTACGGAATTGATAAGATCACGGTATCCGAGGAACAAATCATATTTTTTGCGTTTTTCTTGTAGAACAAGGTAATCTTCCCTGGATAGGGTAGCACAGCATTCTGCCCCTACAGAAAAGGGGTGATCACTTTACATATCGAACTACAAATTCGTAACTTGACAGATTGCTGAAACATATCGCAATTCTCATTCTGAACAAAGGGATTAATTTTTGAATTTTCCCGCGTTGCCGTATTCGCGATATGTTTCAGAGATATATCAAATTGCGAAGGTGTTTTGCAGTTCGAATACGGTAAGGCGGGAAAATTCAAAAATTAATCCCCTTGTTCACCCTTATCTGGAGAGAACAAAGGGGGTCAGAACGCTGTGGTAGAATACTGTAGTCGATCGCCAACTGGCTCCATTTCAGAATCGTCGTCACGAATTGTCCGTAATCGTGCCCGATTTCTTCATTCGTCGCGCGTCCGATGAAATTTCGCTCGAAGGCATCGACATTGCCAGTAGACGATCCTCGTAATCTTTATCGATTAACCTTTACCGTAGTCGATGAGACTACCGTAATCTTTATCGATTAGACTTCTACCGTAATCCTGTTCTTTCTAGCTACCGCCGTTCACCGATTTCCCAGAAAGATTCATCGCCGATTCACTAACCCCCTTCCTCCTCCTCCTCCGATCACTAACAAGCATGCACTGCCATATCATTTTATCGTTCCGTGCAATTCTGTCGTTCCGCATGATTTAATCGTTCCGCTTTATTAATTCGTTTCACTCGTCTCTCACAATTCCTCCCTCTCTCCAATCAATCTGGCCGCCACACCGTACTTCTTCTGCAGTAGGCGCACCGCCCGACCCACGTGACCCTTGAAGCTGTTCAGCGACTGTAATTTATTGATTTATTGATTTTTATGATGACTTTGGCCTACCGTAACCGATTACTTGCTTTTCTAACCATTTTTGTTGTACAATGCGATCTAGCGTATTCAAATCTTCCGCAATTGTGTTCGTATCACAGATGTGATGATGATAATCGATAACTAACCAATTAAAAGATACTCTACCGTAACCTACCGTATCCATGCGAAGATAAACCACCTTGATCAGTGTTCTATGCTCGGTTCAATGGCAAAAATTCCTCCTCTGAACGCTCTCTCACCTACTTCCTTTAGTTACCCATCACTCCACCTATATTGAAACAAGTATGTTTCACTGAGACCTCAAGAAACCGACGAGTGATTCGTCTACAATGATTCTACGGCCATTTGTGAGAACAATTCACCTTAATAGTCTCGGCCTTCTGGATCTGTTCAATCTGCGAGAATGCCCAACACTCAGCGAAAAGAATGGACATGACGGAGAACGAGATGCGATCGCGTTTGGCTTTGACTTGCAGACGCATCTGGAAGTATTGGTTTGCATATGTTTCAATGGTGGTTAAAATTCTGGCAATGCATCTACAATTTTTCCAGCTGCGGGGTGTTCAAAAACAAACAAATAAGACAAATAAGAGAGAATGGACGTAAAGCTCACCAATTCGTTCATCTTCTGCAGTCTCGAGTGGATGTCCAGTCCGTGGTTCGCAGCCATCTCCTCAGCGTATTCCTCAACAAAATTCATTCCTAAAATCGTCACAAATCTCGATCAGGGTGCATTAGGGCGTTGGTATCCACTGTTTTTGCTTCTACTTTATTACAGAAGTCATTGAATTTAGTTGCTGTATTTCGTAAAGGATTTGAATACGAACCGTGAGCACCAATCCCGGATTGTACCAGTCACAGGCCGTTCTCAGCTTGTCCGCGAGCATTCCTTTCACAGAAGGGAACGAGTTGAAGACGATGCCGATAGCAGGGAGATAGGTGAAGGACAGCTTCGTCGCTTCTCGACTGCCTGAAAAGGCTCCAAATTATCGAGGGACGCTTCAAAGCCTCTGTGTTTCCTGTAGAATTATGCAGAATATTTTCCCACATCTCTCTTTCAATCGGAAAATTCGAAACGGTTTTTTTATATTGTGAAATGATGTCGAACCCTCCTCGAACAGCTCATTCATGCTGAATGGGATGACGATTCTCGTCTCTCCGGGGGCAGATCGCGACTCGGCCAACTTTCTCCTCTTGGCGGCGTATTCGGGACGGAGAATGGTGAGGGCGGCACTGAGTTTTAATAAAATGTACGGTCACAAAATAGGCGAAATTCGGGAAACATCGACATACTTTAGCTCGGAGAATTCGTGCACCTCGCGTGTGTTGTTGGACAGCAACTGCAATTGGCGATTTTCTCAGTTCAATTATTATTATTTTTAGACTGGACTCAAAGGAACGATTGAATCCCACGTGTTTTCACTACTTTGTTGCGAGTATGAAACATAACGGATTCCATTCAAAACCGAAACCTCTCTGAACGCCTGAACAGCTGTAAGATAGGCCTCTTCTGAGAGAAGAAGGATGTTGGTTGACCAAGCGCGAGAGATGGGCCAGTTCCCAGTGGAGATCAACTCGCGAGTGTCCTGGTCTGAATTAGCTTCAATTCAGCGAATATTTTGACCAAAAATGAGCAATAAATGGTGAATTATCGAGAATTCGGCACTGGAAAAGTAGCAAAAAAAATTACCTACCAATATCCCTCATGATATTGCTGGCGACATCAGTCAGTGGAGATTCGTCGCAGGTGGACTTTCGCCGGTGAAGACCTAAGTAAAAAATATTTTTGGCTGGAATTCGCCCCCAATTACCTGAGAAACTTGCTTGAACTCCATGCGATAGAATGAATAGCAGAATGGGGGATACCATTACATGAAAACGAAGTGAAGAAGAGATTTATCCACTGCGAATCGCACTCGAATAAAGCGGATCAATTCTCAATTGCTATGATATCTCTTTGTGATCGATGGATGCGTTTGAGTAATTTCATTTCTGTTCGTGCAGAGTATCAGGTTGAATGGTTTTATGTGCTTTCATGAAGACAAGTACATTTTGATCGGTACTCTGAGGGGCCTGTGTCATTAGTGCAACGAATAAGAGTGGTTGTTGCTCAGTCTGACGCTTCAAGAGAGCAGTAACAGCGCTCTATCCATTGATTTGAGTGACCTTTTCCTCCTCGGTTAAATCGCTGAAGGGACAGAGTGCAGACACCAATTGACATTACACAGCAGACCCAGCTCCAACCAGCGGGAACGAGTCATTCGGTCACTCTCCTCTCTCTTTCTTGCTCGCGTTCTCTCTTCCGTTGTTCTAGACTTTACTTTTCCAATTATTGCATACTTTTGGCTTTCGGTCCCTTGTGATGTTCATGACTTTTTTATTCCATCAATTTCAGTTTGAAACGTCTACATCGTTTCGATCTCTTCTTCTTGTCAATGAAGAACGACTGAAATGAGCAAAAAAATGACAAACAAGTGAGTTTTCCAGACTATCTATTCGACTGATCACCTTTTGAGAATATGGCGCTAAAACCGTAGAATTCAATACCAAGAAAAGAAAACTTGAATTTTTTTTACATTTTTAAGCTTTTAAGAACTGCGGGTTGGGGTATGCCCCAGCTCCGTCGAAAGGTTGTCTCTTTCCCATTCTAAATTTCATTTGTGGTTAGCTACAATCAGTTGTTCGTGAGGGTTCTGCATTTGCTCAAGCCGAAGAAGCTGATAATAACCATAGACGGCTGGCAAAACCGTCGTGTCGTCAACCAAGTGGCCGGACGTATGTATTTTCAAGTTGTACTAATTTTAAAATATCTGTTTCAGTCGGCGTATTCGACCGACTCCACCCACAGCTGGAAGAGATTACCATTCTTCCTGGTGTGCCGGTGGTAGACGACCAAGATCCCTGGTCCAGTGAAGATTTCCCCAGAGACGCACGACCACGCGAGGTACGAGGACACCTTTTTTGTTTCCACTTTTGAATATATTGCAGGCATATCTCGGATTTCACTTCCTCCAATTTCTACTGGGTACCTCAGTCAAGAAAATCACCGTGCACGGGCTGTTCATCGGAGACTGCCCTACCATGTCCAGAGGCCATTTCTTCAATAAGATCGAAGAAATCGTCCGAGTCCATTCTCCATTCAGAATGGACAGAATCTGCTCATGGCCCACTCATGAACAGAAGGGTCTTCTTTCAAGAATTTGAGAAATTACTATTATGTTGAAATGTTAATGTGTCCCATTATCGTTCGATAAATAATGCCCAAGAGCTCAGGGCAGAAATGAATCAGTGTTTATTGTGATGGTAGTTGTTTGGAGAGAACAGTAACAGTGATTTATTAGTGCACCAGACTTCTCTCTCCTCCCCCTCTTGTCCACTTTCGTTGAATCGATGAAGGGACAGAGTGCAGACACCAATTGACATTACACATCAGACCCGGCTCCAACCAGCGGGGACGAGTCATCTCTCCTCTCTTTCATTCTCGCATTCTTCCTTCCGCCTCTCTGAGATTTTCTTCTCTTTCCAATTTTGCTTCCAATATGGCGTTCGGTCCCTTGTAATGTTTGTGATTTTTTAATATTCCACCAATTTCAGTTTGAAACGTCTACATCGTTTCGATCTCTTCACCTTTTCAATGAAGAATATCTGAATTGATAGTAGAATAACAATCAAGTGAGTTGTTCGGCTTTTTTATCACTTTCAAATATATTGCGCCAAAGGGGCAGTATTCAACACAAAACAACGAAAATTCCGATGTCGGATCATAAAGTTTAGATCATTTTTACATATTTTTCTTCAGGAACGTACAGCCAGATTCTCGTTCCGGCGAATGAGAACCAATGCGACATCATTTTGTATTGTTCAATACGAAAAAGAATTTTGATATCGCTAACTTTGAAAAAAGTTACCAGCCCGGAATATTCCGAAATGGTCACGTGCAGCTTAATTCACGTTTCGTTGTTTGTTGATCATTGTTGTGATGAGAGATAGTAAAGTATGTAATTGGCCTTCATCTTTGTAAATGAATATGTGCAAGCCCCACTGCAATCAAGGGTGTCAGAGAAGGAGGAAAATCGAGAATCGTTGGTACCTAATCGAAGATTTCCTGCTTTATGTCTTCATTGCTTCTAGTATTAGATACAACGTTTTTGCTTTTACCGGGTCTTTGACGTAGCGTGATGGAAAGGGATGGGAATATCATCTTTCCCTCCGTCTTCTGTCGCTGTTCTCTTTCCTTCGCAACATATTATATTTGAGATCCGACGCCAGTCCGAAATGATTCACAATAAAACGAGACTTATGTATTGGCAAGGTTCCCTAACTGTGCGTAGCTCCACAGTACTTCCGAAAAGGCATTGTGGATGGGGTCCTTGCGATTTCTCTCTATACAAATCGTTTATCACAAGCACATTAGCTCGTTACCCCCCGAAACACCCCGAAACACGGATTTTCAGCAAATCGATCTTTTCGAGTTGTGCCAGACCCAGTCGGATCTGCTCGATTCTTTCGCAAATGGTCTCATATAATTCATCAAAAGAACGACGAGACCGAACGATCTCATACATCGCATCTTAAAATCAGATCTTACGGCGGAAAATAACAACTATCGACCCGTTTTTGGAGTGCAACACTAATTCAATTTTTGCGAAACAGATTGTGCTTGAATATTGAGATGTCACATTGAGGTCGAAGGAACTTCGAAATGGCTGATTTAATCTTTTTTCTTAATCACTGTCGTGTTCATTGAAAATATGATGAGATCGAAACGATGTAGACGCTTCAGACTGAAGCAAATTGAATTATATCTAAACAACAAAGTCAGACATCATCTGCTAGTAAGGAAACATGTGAATTCGTGATCGAAAATCATCAAATGGTTCGAAAATCAGAGTGCCCAGAGTAGCAGAAGAAAAAGAGAAAGAGAAAAAAAAGAGAGGAAGCGGCGCGCTTTGTGTTTTTCTTTTCGATTGTGAGAGAATATACTGTGGCATCGCAAAATTTGGTTTTTGGAACATTGCCAAGACGCCGTGTGCAATGTCAAATCTACTTCCGGTATCTTCTATACAAATCATTTATCACAAGCACAATATCTCGTTACAATCGATGTACACCGGACGAGCACTCTCCTCACTACACACAGTCTCTAGCTAATCAGACAGGGCGAGAGAGTGCGGGGAATGGAGAGAGCGGGGGAAGGGGAGGTCACGCTGCGGTAAGTCTCGACGACGACATCCGTCTAGTTCTCCCTGATGATGTTCGGGCGGTAGTTGGGATCGGCGGCCGCAGTGATCGACTTGGCGTACATGTCCAAGCGTTGAGTCATCTGGGAAGAGATCAAAGATCAGGACTGAGAGACCAAAACTAGGTCAGTAGATCTAGCTTAGTTGTTGTACGCCAGTAGCCAAACGTGAAGGCAATACCCATCGAAAGACTAAAGATCAAAGATCAAAGATCAAAGATCAAAGCTCACTCTGAATCCCCAGTGATCCTTCACTTGTCGGTTGAGGTTGAGGTCGACCTCAGTGACGAGCACGCCGTCCGACGTGCGAGAGAGCGCCTGAAAAGTCACTTCGCGATCGGTGATTAGCTACCGTAATCCCGAATTATCGATCAACTAACCGGCGTGCGCGCTCCATCGGGCGCCGCCACGTAGCTGCTACCGAAGAAGTGGCCAAAGTCCTTGTGGGCTGCAATATCGTAGTAAGTCGATACCATACTTCTACAGTATCTGCTTTCTACCGTTCTCACCGGGCTTTCCGTTGCCGCTGCTGAACTCGTTGGGGAAGACCTCGGTGCCGACGCGATTGATGCCGACCTGCCGATTATCGATTTATTGATTGAATTATCAATCAATTATCGATTTCTCTCACCGTGAAGACGTGGTTGGCGATGGCGGCGTTGCGTGCCTCGATGCCCCAGAGCGGCTCGCTGAAGAAAGTCAGTTAGCGATAGTTGATTACCGTATTCTACCGTACCTCAATCCGCCGATGGTTGCCGACGGGTTGAAGATGATCTCGGCGCCGTTCAGCGCGTACATCATCCAGTTCTGAGAGAATTATCGATTTTAGAGATCAGAGATCAAAGACCAAAGATTAAAGATCAAACCTGCGGGTGGTGGCGGCCGTAGCAGATGTTCACGCCGATGCGGCCTGAAATGATTAATTAGTGGTCAACTCAATAGATCGATAACTGGTCGAGTACAAAGATATCGATTGATCTTTGACCTACCGAAGGCGGTCTCGAAGACGGGATGGCCGAGCGTCGACTCCATGTAGTACGTCGACTGCAGAGATCAACGATCAATTGAGCTCCAGGGATGTTGATCTTTGATCTTTTCCCTCACCTCATTGAAGTCGCCCACTCTGGGGATGTGATTCTTCCTCGATCTTCCGATGATTCGGCCGCTGTTCGAGATGATGACGGCTGTGTTCCAGATGACGTCGTCCTGAGAGATTATTTACTGATTTTATCGATCTTTCACTCCCTATTCCCCTTCAAGAACCAGTGAAACTCATCGCATTCTTTCTCTGAACATTTTTGCTTTTTCTCGCCCTCCTCCTCTCCAAAACAGTTTCTGCCAACTGCACCACGTGTCCCTATCTCACTAGCCCATCTCTTTCTTTTCATCGCTATGGCGAAGCATCGATCAGCGAACTGCTCGAGAGCGCGTAAACAATTCCTTCACTGAGTAGGAATTTCAAAGTAGCAAGAAAAGGCCAGAGATATGGTAAAAATGCGGCTTTCTAACACCACTTCTACTAAAGACTGGCAAAATTCAGCCTAATGCCAAAAAATTTAAGAGTAAATAAAATTCACCTTAGCCTCGTCCCTCTCGAGGATCGGGTTCACGATGACCATGTTGTACTTTTGCGCGTACTGCAAAGATCAAAGATCACAGCCGGGAACCGCAGCCGGAATTCAGAGCCGGAAGTCAGAGCCGTCAATTAGTACCGGGATGAGGAATTTGGTAGTGGGGCCGTCGATGGCCTCGGCCATCTCCGTCCACGGCAGACGCTCGCGCGTGCAGAACGCGAACGGCATGTCTGGAAGGGGTCAGAGATCAGAGATCAAAGATCAAAGATCAACGACTCACGCCACGCCTCCTGGAGGCCGACGACGTTGGCGCCGGCGCGTCCGGCGATGTCGAGAAGCTCGCCGACTCTGGAGAGATCAAAGACTATAGATCAAAGATCATGCGTTTTTGTGTTAATCTTGTAGACAACGACAGATCAAGCACGAAAAACGTGCCCGAACGGTCTTTGATGCTATCTTGGGGCGCACTAATCGCATTTCCGCATTAGTGCGCAGACCGAACGTGACATTCGAGTGTCTGACCTATTGAACTTGAATCTGCCCCACCGCACTACCGTACCTCTTGTGGATGGCGTCCCGCTGCTCCTTGATGGGCGCGGTCGTCGGCAGCACGATCGCGTTCTGGATCGCCGCCACTTTGACCTACCAGAGTATTGATTATTGGTACGGTAACCGGATTACGGTACTCACGAGTCTCGGGGCGCGCATCTGTTCGGGCGCGGCAGGGATACGGTAGCCCTGCAATTGATTCGTCAGTTATCGATTGATAACTACCGTATACCTTCAGTTCGATGCCCTTGGCGGCGGCGTCGGCCTCGAGCGTCTCCTCGTACTGGACGCGTCTGGAAGGAGTACGGTAGGGTACGGTAGTCCGGTGGGTCAGAGGCTGGGTCAGATTCCTCACTCGAGCTGCTTGCCGTAGAGGATGCGGAAGACGTCGTCTCTGTCCTCGGTGCTCAGCTGGTCGAAGATCTTCTCCAGACCCTCGATCTCGCGCTTGGGAGCTGCCATCTGAAGGTACGGTAGTTCGGTAGGTCAGACGATAGGTCAGATCAATAAACAGGGTTACGAGACCGAATGCGATCGATATTAGGTGATAATGGCGACAACGTGGGTGCAAAAGCAACTGATAACGCGAGTGGAGACAACAAAAGATCGTGATAACCATAGCAGACGAGAGGGGAAGAAGGAGGGAAAGGCATAGGAAGAGGGACGTCTGCATGGCTCGGGAATTTTCTCAAAAGCTAAAATGAAAATAAATCAACAAACATTTCTATCGGAGTTCATGGAGAAATCACGAGAGGCGGAAAGAGAACTCGAGTAATCGACCGAGTGAGAGGGGCGGAGGAGGGCAGAATGGGAGGGGAAATAGCCATTTCTCGCTCATTAGAGGTGATTGAATGCTAATTTCTCAGTTTTCGAGATCAAAAAGAGTACCTTCGAGGAGATAAAGGTGAAAGGATGCGAGAAAGTGACCGAAAAATGCATCACGAGTGGGATATCGAGCAATGATCTGTAGGAAAGATACCACAGGTAATTGATAGGGACAGAGAAAGGAGAGAAGGGTGGCTGAACCACGTTGGACGATGTGACGTATCGAGAGCACGCGGGACTAAGAGAGTTCACTCAATATTGAATGATCGCATTCTCTCCGTTTCGCGTGTTCTCTCGCTCTGTCTGACCACTGATAACTCCTTTGGATTGCGGAGAGAAAGCGTTCGAGCTCCCTCGATTTTGAGAGGAGGAACTGCCTATTTGTAGTGGGCGACAGCAGCCTTGAATGACCATGCTTGCTTAGATGTTGAGCGATGGTTGATTCTCGTAAACCCGAAGCTATCTAGAGGGTTAGACAAAGCGAGAGAGTGTGCAAAAAGGGGAGAGTGCATTGCTTAGATGTTGTAGTGGTGATATAGCACTAGAGATTGAACCCGGAGATAAGGCATCCGCATCGAGTATTTGGTGAAGGTAAGTTGCCATCGTGAAATATTAGAGTGTCGCTAGGAGATTGATGGGGGAAAGCGAACTGATGACAACAAATGGTTACTTACAATTAGCGGCAATATTTTAGGCCTTATCAATGCGTTTCATGACAATATCGGGTCAGCAACGTGTTACATTTGCCTGCCAATCACTGGATCGATAGCAGATCGCGTGTAGCTTGATATTACACTCCACCCGGAAGACTTACTCAATTTCGAGAGAAACGAAGCGAAGAAACAGAAGAAAAAACCAAGCATAATGGAAAGAGAAAAATCAGTGATCCGGCTGCCTTTTGTACGGAAACGGTTCGATTCGCGAGCGATTCATCAATCATCTTTTTATTCCTCTTTCTCTAACTCCTATTTTTCTGCTTCTCTGACTGCCTCTCTTTTTTCACGCTCTCTCGTTTCCTCTCTCACGCTATTGCAAGTTGTTCACGTGTTACGTGTTGATCTATCTCCATTTCGCCTTCACTTCTATTTCCTCTACTGATAGATGAGATTGCCTCCATAGTGGATGGAGTGATAGTGTTGCTCTATTCACGTGCACCCGAGTATCATCCGAGAAGATCTTGAACCCATCCCCGTCCTCGGTTCCCGGGTACCATCATGGGTACCTTAGATATCTCGGGTACGACTTGGGGTCACTTATCGCCCGATCCTTATCAGTGAGTCTGTCTGCAATAATCTCCGCTCTCCCCTCATAATACGATTGGGTGCGGAGAGAGGGCAATGTGAGGGGTTTGAAGGGAAACGAAAAGGGCATCCTGATTATTTTCAGCACAATTCTGAAAGACAATAATCAAGTTTCGAACAAATAAAGGTTCACGAGAACTCACGGATTAATTTTCAGCGTTTTCAACAGGAATGAACTGGACTAAGCTCCTTGGTCTTTGCGGCCGTGAAACAAACCGAACTCTTGACGATTGAGATAATCATAAACTCTTGATCTATACATTTCGATGTATACATTTCGAGTAGAACGATGTAATCGGATAAGCAAAAATTCTTCCGTTGCTGAACACGAACACATAGAATTATCCGCTCTACGTAATCTCTCTGCATGACATGCAACTATTCTATCCAACGGTGTTGCAAACGGAAGAATGACGAATGTCTGGTTCTGGATACAATATAATCATGTGTCAATTTGATAGATGACGCGTCATCTTTGTAGGCTAAACCATCTGAGTTGCTGCGGTTTTCGACTCGAAATTCTGGCCTTTTGAATTTACGATCGTTGACCGCATACAGTTCAAAAAATCCAATAAGAGAAAACTAAATAAGAAAGCAGTGAACCAGCCTTTGCTCAAAAGACGGAAACACCACTATTTCTGCTAGTGTAACCGACGGATTCGTTCAGCAAATGTTCCCCGGATATGACTAACGCTCGATGCTTGTAGCAACAACAAATGCTAAACTTGGTCCCCGTCTTCTCACCAATCGTTCCATTTTTAGCCGATTTCTCACCAAATCTAGAGCGCGTTCGCGCAATTTCCAATGAGTTCGCAAGATCTCCATTCGTTCGCTTCTCTCACGCCCCTTGTGACCCAACTCTTTTCCTATAAAAGAACGCAGCACCCAAATCGAATCATCTTCCAATATGCAGTTCTCATCCCTCTTCCTTCTCCTCTCATGCCTTCTCATCGCTGTCTTCGCCATTCCTCTGGAGAGAGTCAAGAGAGGAGGATGTAAGTGTCTTTCATTGCATCAATCCATTGCTCAGTGTATCTTGAAATCGATTAAACAATCAATATTCCAGACGGTCGTCCCTCCGGGTACGGTAGCCCGCAGTACGGTAACGGAGGAGGATTCGATGACGGATTCAACGGAGGTGGATTCAACCAGGGAGGAGGATTCAACAACGGTGGAGGATTCCAGCAGGGCGGTGGATTCCAGAATGGAGGTGGATTCGGAGGCAATGGAGGCTTCAACGGAGGCTTCAGCGGTTAGAAGAAGAGAATAGAAGAAGCCTTGATATTGCCAGTTCTCTCGGGTATTCGAGATGTATGATAAAGTATTATACTACAGAAATACTGTTTATCACTGTTCAAGTTAGTACGGCTGGTGACTAGAAATAACAAGAGTTTGATCTAAGAATCGAGAGATCGTACAAAAGCTAAGTGAACTACTGATCAGAATCCCTCGGATGAAGAATCTCCTCCCTGCAGGCAGAAAGCCTTTCCACCCATGCAGTGCCCTCTCATCATTCCTCCCCAGAAACCGTGAGCTCTGAAATTGAGAAGTTTGATAGCTAAGATGTTTGAAAAGGGGAACATGAACATTTCGAACGTTTTTGATGATCGAAGGAAAATTGAGTAAGGAAGTCGAACCTGCAGCACTCCATTCTCTCCGGATGAGATCTTCCGCAGACTTCGTTGCATGGTTCAACGTAGGCTGCGTCTGAAATACATCAAATAGCATTTTAAAAAAAGATATTGTCGAATAACAGAAGTCATACCGAGTTGCACTGCGACGATAAAGCAGAGGACAAGCAAGACGAAGACGAGTTTAGAAGACATTTCAAGATGGATGAAGTTTTTGGCTTCTATACAATGAGTTTTCCTCTCTTTTTATATCATTTCATTGAGAAAGGGGCTAGTAACAGTCTGACCTATTTGGACTTATAATTAATTAGTAATCTGTTTGATTACTCACTGAGCGGAGCGGACACTGACCCATGAAGTTCAGTACATAAAATATCTATACTGTCTGTAGCTTCGACAGCATTTGCTTCCTGTTTCGATCCGTTAACTAAATCAACATATTTCACTTTGCGAATGTCTCCAATTTACAAAATTCGTTAATGATTTTGTTAGGCAGGCTAATTTTATAATTCGAAGCGATCATAATCAGAGAAAAGAATCACCCAGCAGGCGTAAAAGCGTATCGAATCTTTTTTTTAATGAACTACCATTTCGGTTCATAGTTATTTCAGAATTTGGAATTTGTGATCGAAAATACGATAGAGCGGGACGGAAAATATGGAGATCTTTATCGAACATCGCGAATACCCGAGATATCTTAAAATAGTGTCTAATGAGGCAACTGGTTCAACCGAAATTGGGGTCGGATCCAGAGTTGAAGCCTCCATTTTGGAATCCACCATTATTAGGGAATTGGTTGAAGTTTGATCCTCCGTTGTTAAATGAGCCATCATCGAATCCTCCCTGTTGACCGAATCCTCCATTTCCGTAAGAGGGAGCACCGTACCCCGAGGGACGACCGTAACCTAGAGAGGGAATGTGTTACTGAAAAGCATGTTATTGATAAGGCAGATTCTAAAGAGAAATAATACTCACCTCCTCTCTTAACTCTTGCGTTGAAGCCTCCGTTTTGGAATCCTCCATTTTGGAATCCACCGTTATTGGGGAACTGGTTGAATCCTCCTCCGTTGAATCCGCTATCGAATCCACCCTGATCGAATCCTCCTCCGTTACCGTACTGAGGACTACCGTATCCCGAGGGACGACCGTCTGGAATATTGATTTTTTGATAGATTGCTAACGTGTTGAGATGAATTCGTAGAACTTAGACTGGAGGGCAAGTACTTACATCCTCCTCTCTTGACTCGTTCAAGAGGAATGGCGAAAGCTGCGATGAGAAGGGAAGAGATGAAGAGAAGGAAGAAGGAGAAGTTCATGACTGTTGGTTGGTGATGGTTCGAGTTGATTGCCACTTTCTTATATACGAAAAAGGCGGAACTACTGCTCTCTTAATTACACTTGAACTTTCATAGTTTCATCAGCCAACGCTACCGGAAAAAAGATGGGACGGTTAGAGAAAAGGGTAGAAGAAGAGATAGGACGAGAAGAGAAAGTGAGATGAGTGGACATTTCGCGAATACTCTCTTGTTTTGGTGTTAGATGGCCTAACTTTAGAACGAGTGCATACACTACGCTCATTTTTGCCTGAAGGATCGAATGTGAGTCATTTCCGGAGAGAATTTGCTGAATTAATGATGATCATTCCTAGAGGCTATCACAACAACAAAGGGCATGAAAACTTTCAAAAACGTGTGCAATACAATCAATCACAGGACAAAATCCTTTCGCATCCTTTTTGTTTGCTTTGTCTGATATAATTATAAAAGTTGTTTGAATTTAGTTTCGCCAAAGTGCACAAATGACTTCATTATGTTTTTGTCACACTGTGTGCACTTCTATTTCCCCATTCCACATCACAGGGGAAATTGTTGAAAATATAATCATCAACTTGAAAAGGAGAATCTCAGTAGATCATATTTGAAAATAGAGACGAATTTAGCAATAATGTCTGCCATCCATGACTCTCGTTTCAATTTTAGACGATTTCACGTTTGAAGTTGATAGTTCGCGCAATTTCGGATTGAGTTCGAAAGATCTGATTTCTCTCGCTCTCTTCCCTAACCGTTCTTACGCCCCTTGTGACTTCCCAGTTTTCGTATAAAAGGAGGAAGCACCCAACTCGAACCACCAACAATCATGAACTTCTCCTTCTTCCTTCTCCTCATCTCTTCCCTTCTCATCGCAGCTTTCGCCATTCCTTTGGAGAGAGTTAAGAGAGGAGGTATCGTACATCACCCCCATTACCGAACAAATGTACATTTTGTACTTTTTGTACTTTTTTTACTTTTCGCGAATAAGCATTTACAATTCCCAATTTTTGTTTCATATTTTTTGTTGACCCCGATAAGCGGTCGATTACAAAAAATGGCCGGTGAAATATTTCTAGAAATGGGCGAAAAATGACAGCCGTGAAAGCTGAAAAAGGACCGGAATCGTATTTTTGGGAAGAGCCGGTTTTTAGGCATCTCTCAGAGCCAGCAGCGCTGTCACTGCCCGAGTTCAACTTTATTTACTCGTTTCGATCTGTTTTGATGTCGATTTGCTTTATTTGTCTCTTTATTAAATGCTGCGCAGGTCGACGAAGCCCTCGGACGTCAGTTCGAGCAGATTTGGCGCGATTCGGGAGCGGGGCGGTTGATCGACGATTCAGGTTTCACTTTCTCACATTATTCGTGTCGGGGGTTGAGGTTTCTGGCCTTGTTGGAGCCATTTCAGCCCGGTCCGGCGCCTCCTTCGATGGTGTCGCATTCGGGAAGGACGATGGCGTGGATTCGTAAAGGTTTGAATCCTATCACTTCTTTTACTTTGTCAATGACCGAGAAAATCATGATCGGTTGCCTCGTTGCACGTAAATTCGTGTGTTAGACCTTAAGTTATTAGATAATCAGTTGTAATTGCATACGGCATGTATTGATCGATGTGCGTATCATAATTTAATAATTCTGCCTCAGGCGAGACCTCAGACGAGCCGCCACGAGTCCTTTCCGCTGCGGGATTATCTGGGTTAGTTTATTCTCCCATTAAACTGCCTCACATAGCCAAGTTCTTTGTCGGCCAATCAGCATTCCAAG
>LS532624.1:1393574-1411099 GCA_900490775.1 Pristionchus maxplancki
TATTGGGTTTTATGTCCTTTTATTTATTTTTTATGTAGATTCTTTCTTCCCGTAGTCTTCTCACTCTCCTCCCTCTCTCCCTGCATCCCCCCAAACTCCCCCCACTCCCCTCTGCATTTTGTTCACCATTCTGTATAGATATTTTTAACGTTCTCTCATTCGTGTAATGTTCCACACTGTTTTTTCTTACTTTCTTTAGTGTTGTTGTTAGATAAATATGACTATTTGTTTACATCTCGTGTTGTCATTGAGGAGAGCGATTCTAGGAAGAGCTCACGATTGAATTATGCAAGAATTAATAGGAATTTTACATTTAAATATTTATTTTAAATTAATAAACAAAACCAATCAGCTTTTTAAAAAAATGAAAAAAATGAAAAAAATAAAAAAATAGAAAATACCGTAATCCGAGTTCAAACTACAAGTGAGCGCGCGGATCGTCCGGGTACTAGGATCCAGTAATCAAGCGTGACTTGAGAACTGCGAGGAGAGCCGTCAAATTGTGAGCTCGCGGGCCGGAACTTTCTAACGGATTTGCACTTCCGCGCATCGTTTTCGAATCCTTTTTGTTATGCTTTTTATTGCATTTATAAATGCATTTATGTTCAGTTTTTTATGGTTTTTAATCGTCATTGCATGTCGCATGCCTGGCGTCCATAGTTACGGCTAAAATCAAGGGTTCGTGCGCATTTATGCCGTTTTTGTCGACGTTCGCGTTTTCTTATCAGATTTTGCGCTGATTACAATATCGCACCCATGTTTTCTCGCGGCTTTCCGCGCAAACTCACTCATTTTTGAAGTATGGGCGTCTTCTCTCGGGTGGTGAAGACGACGATTCCGGTCGGTGCGGTGGCCGCCACAGCGTACGCCTACAAGGACGAGATTGCTGCCTCGTCCTTCAGACGGGTAAGGACTTCTCCTTCCTCTCACTTACTGCTTTAGTCAAATTATCTTTGCTGCACCGGACCAGGACGCGTATCCCAGGCTTCCAAACTGCATTGCGATGCTATTGCAGTTGAATTCGTTCGTGAGCGATGCGTCTAGCTCCTCGCCTTCGACGGTCGACAAATTCGACGAGATCTTCCCTCGCGGCCGATGGGACTCCAACTGGGACTTGTACGTGAAAACATTGCTATTCCTTATAATAATGTGCTTAACTACCATATATAATTAGAGTTCTAATGGAAAAATAATATTATAAGTATTTATTTCGTTCCAGCCGTGATTCGGCTTCGCTGGTGAATCTGGAGAAGTTCTTAAAGTCGACTAATGAAGAGAGGGAGAAGCTGCTTAATGAGGTACTAAAGATGTGCCCCAAAAACGATATGCACGCCCAAGAGCATTTTCACACTGTTAGGTATGACATTTTTTTCATCTCGGGCTCTTGGAGCAATGAGTTGTCAACCTACGATATCTTAAATGGGCTCCCGTTCAGGCCACGCCCACTCACTCTCGAACGATCGTGCTCATCAGTAGCGCCCAGTACAACCAAGAAAAAAACCCGACAAAAGAAACGGACAGAACAAGGCCACTCACGGAGTTGGGAAGGGAACAAGCCGTGAGTTATTAGTTAGAATACAGAAACAAACAGCAATTATAAGTGGAACATGAAATCGGCCACAACATATCACAGTTCTTTCCCTGAGTGTGGCTCATTATGAAATGCTCGCAGGTCCTGGTGGGAAAGAGACTGGCCGCACTGACCGCGCGTAAAATAGACGCGGTGCACATGTCTTCGATAACTCGAGCAACGGAGACTGCCAATCTCATTCTTGGTGAGGAATCACGCTCTGGTTGAAAGTGGTGATCGATATTCAGGTCAGCTTCCGGCTGAGATACAGCGTAGCAGTGATTTGACCCTCGATGAAGGCGCGCCCTACCCACCCGTACCTGCACATTCAAAATGGAAACCCTACGATTATGTGAGCTATTTGCGGCAATATGTTGAAGAAAAAGAACTCTATATTGGAGCTCTCCATTTAATGTATATCCGGTTTTTTTTGGAAGGTGCACATCCTGGCTTTGGGGTACAAAATCAACTTTTTGGGTTCTTTTTTCTCTCGAGATAATTACTTCTTCATAGGAAGTCTACTCGGACGCTGCTCGTATCGAATCTGCTTTCCGCAAGTATATCCATCGCGCTGTACCCAATCAGAAGAAGAACACTGTCGAGGTTCGGTGATTACAATACTGGTCACTTTATATCAATCGATAATTGCGTACTTGTAGGTCATCGTGTGCGACGGGAACGTCATTCGATACTTTGTCTGCAGGTACAGTATCTCAACCAACCGTGGCCTACAGTAAGCTCATTACAGAGCTCTTCAGCTCCCTCCTGAGAGTTGGCTGAGAATGACGGTAGCGGACACTTCGATTACCGTATTGAGAATTGGCCCCGATGGCAGAGTAACGATGCGATCAATGGGAGATGTCGGTCACCTTCCCAGTGAGATGATCACTATCTGAGGAATTGATTTTTTAGTGTTCGTGACTTGTACTGTATTATTATACGTTTTACGCCAATTGTACGAGTAACTATGTAAATTTGTTTTACACCAATTGTACGGATATATATTTCAATTTGCTTCACATGAATTGTATGGGTAAATATTTTAATTTGCTTTACAACAATTCTACCGGTATATAAAGATAAATGTCATTCAATTTTATTCAGTATCGCTCTTTCGTTCTATCCTATCAGTTTTTGCACTGATTTCCGTATCTTTCCACGCTTTATATTTTCTCTTTCCGCTGACTCAGTTGTGAATCGGACAATGTTAGAAGACGCGACCGCAGTAGCCTGTTTTATAATACTTTTTAAAGGTTTTATTCTTACGCACAAGCTGTCAAGCTTCAAAACTTTGCTCCTTTATCACAATCACACTATTCTCGAGCCATTCATTGTCTTCAACCCCTTTAATTCAAAATGACATTATCTGCGCTTGCTTTGGCGTCTAAGCTACGATACATTCAAACGAGTGTTTTCCAAATTTTCGTTCTATTCAGGCATGGGCGTCTTCTCTCGCGTGGTGAGAACGACGATTCCGCTCGGTGCGGTGGCCGCCACCGCGTACGCCTACAAGGACGAGATCGCTGCATCGCCCTTCCGGCGGGTAATCATTCAACCTTCTTCTACTCCCTCGCAGTGGCCTTTAATCGAAATGGCTTCTTTTCATCAGGACAAGACTCGGAAATGCGAAGCTCATTAGCATAATTGCAGCTGAATGCGTTCGTGAGCGATGCGTCTAGCTCCTCATCGACCTTCGACTCTGCCTTCCCTCGTGGCCGTTGGAACTCCAACTGGGATTTGTAAGTGGAATTATCGCTATTACCTTCACATAACTACCAAATAAAGGTATTTCTTATGGCAAAACAATATCACAAGTGTTTTTCAGCCGTGATCCGATGTCGCTGGTGAACGAGAAGAAGTTCAGCAAGGCGACTGAAGAGGAGAAGGAGAAGATGATTAAGGATGTAAGTATTTCGAAAATATAACCTAAAAGGCTCTTGCTTTTTTATTGAGCTACTCCCAGATATGAGGCTGGTTGTGTAAGAATCAGTAAATGGTTGGCACAGTGATTTTTGAAGAATTCGTGGAAACGTGGGAATAGAGGTTCTCGAGGGTCGTGATCATCGTTATCAATTTCATTTTGAACCAACTCGATCGGTGGAGCCATGCTGCAACCATGCTTTTTGCCACCGTTTTTCTGCCTCTTGGTTCTCCGTCGGTGAAATGTCGCGGAAATATCAGAGCATATGTAATCGATCATGGCGAGTCGAACGATGTCATTCCCGTTCCATGCAAATACAGCGTTCGCTTTATTCAAATTTGTTTTCGAATATGAGTAGGCAGTGGAAGCCGAATTTTATATGGGCAGGTGCGCAATATCGAGACGATAATTTTTCTTATATTGTGTATGGGGTTAAAAATGGACGTATTTTTGATATTTTCATTTAAATCTACCAAATCTCCCTCTTTTCTCTCATTTCCTCCCTTCCGAACCGCTCTCATCGTGCGATGTGAGAGAGGAATGAGAGGTTTTCCCTTTCATCTAGGGAGGAAATCAGGAAAAAGGGAGAGAATTGGTAGGTTCAAATAAAAATAGCAAAAATACGTCCATTTTTAACCCCATACACCATATAAGAAAAATGATGGTCTCGATATTGCGCACCTGTCCATATAAAATTCGGCTTCCACTGCCTCCTCATATTCGAAAACAAATTTGAATAAAGCGAACGCTATATTTGCATGGAACGGGAATGGCATGGTTCGACTCGCCATGATCGATTACATATGCTCTGATATTTCCGCGACATTTCACCGACGGAGAAACAAGAGGCAGAAAAACGGTGGCAAAAAGCATGGTTGCAGCATGGCTCCACCGATCGAGTTGGTGCAAAATGAAGTTGATAGCGATGATCACGACCCTCGAGAACCTCTATTCCAACGTTTCCACGAATTCTGCAAAAATCACTGTGCCAGCCAACACAGCCACTTGCTCGATTCTTAGGCAACCGGCCTCATATAATTCGCTCAAGATACCAACAAGTTCCATTCAGGCCACGCCCACTCACACTCGCACGATCGTGCTCATCAGACACGGCCAGTACGACCAGAAGACGAAGCCGTATCCACTCACCGAGTTGGGCAGGGAACAAGCCGTGAGTTTGGCAGGGATTCATGCACTATAAATTAAAATTTCGATACAAAATCATTATCAACAACACAGAACAGTCTCATCTCTGGGTCAGATCATAGTCATTTTTTAACGATCATTCGCAGGTTCTGGTAGGAAAGAGACTCGCAGCATCGCACAAGAGGAGTCAGATAGACGCCGTGCACATGTCTACGATGACTCGAGCAACGGAGACTGCCAATCTCATTCTTGGTGAGGAATTACGGTATTACTGAATACGGTAGCAGCCCAATATTGATGTCTACTGCTGTTTCCGGTAGTAATCGATCGATATTCAGATCAGCTTCCGGCTGAGATAGAGCGTAGCAGTGATTCGATACTCGAAGAGGGCGCGCCGTACCCACCCGTGCCTGATCATTCTGAATGGAGACCCCATGCGAATGTGAGCTATTTTGAGCAATATTCTCATTAATTTTGCACATTTCCCATGATATAATGTTTTCTTCTAGGAGTTCTTCTCTGAAGGATCTCGTATCGAATCTGCCTTCCGCAAGTACATCCATCGCGCTTCTACCAAACAGAAGAAGGACACTCTTGATGTACGGTGGATCACACTTTGAAGCAATCGATAATTGTGTAATTGTAGGTCATCGTGTGCCACGGCAACGTCATCCGATACTTTGTGTGCAGGTAGTTTACCGCTTCTGAATCTCATTTACCGTAATCTTTTGCAGAGCTCTCCAGTTCCCTCCTGAGGGCTGGCTGAGAATGTCTGTAGCGAACACCTCGATTACCGTACTGGTCATTCGTCCGAATGGTGAAGTATCAATCCGATCAGTGGGAGATATCGGCCACCTCTCTGATGAGAAAATCACATTCAACTAAGGAATGGGTTTGTAGTATGCTTCTGTAGTATTGTTTTTGTTTTTGCACCAATTGTACTGGTAAATAATGTATAGAGATAAATTCCATTCGGTTTTATTCAATATCGCTTTCTCGTCTTATCAGTTTTTGCACTGATTGTTATATCTCTTCCATGCTTTCTATTTTATTTCACGCTTACTTAATTTTGGTTTGGATTATATTGGGCAACAGGATAGCAGTAAGTTGGTTAGAGCGGCCAATAAATACGGTTCGTAGAGGTTCTATTCTTACACATACCTCTACACGACCTGCCCTCGTCAGATGATCCTTGCTTCATTTATTATATTTAAGTCGATATACTAATTTTGAATACCATTGTCGGCGCTTGTTGTGGCCTCAGTTACGATGTCGCCCATTCGTAATGCTGCTGCAAACATCTGTGTATTGTCCACTCACTGCTTCTCTATCAACGTTTGGGCGAAGTTCAGATGCTGAATGGTCTTATTCAGGCATGGGTGTCTTCTCCCGGGTAGTGAAGACGACGATTCCGATCGGTGCGGTGGCCGCCACCGCGTACGCCTACAAGGAAGAGATCGCCGCCGACGGCATCTATGGAGTCGCCGCGCCGTTCAGACAGGTACTGGATTTATCTGTGTCCACGTTATCCCCACTGTCCAATGGTTGCATAGCAAACGTGCGAATTTCCTGCAATAGTTTCGAAATCCAGTCGAGAATGGGAGAGGCTTAGGAAACAGGAATGAGATTGTAATTGCAGCTGCAAGCATTCGTGAGCAACGCGTCCAACTCGTGGGTGAACTCCTCGTCGTCCTTCGATTCGGCCTTCCCCCGTGGACAGTGGAACAACAACTGGGACTTGTGAGTGAAACACGGTTTTTTCTCGAGTGAATGAGTAAAAGAGGTAGTAATTAGCATAATAGGTATGATCATTAATAATTGCAGCCGCGATCCGATGTCGATTGTGGACGAGAAGAAGTTCAGCCAGGCAACTGATGAAGAGAGGGCGAAGATGATCAAGGAGGTAAATAAGAGTCTTTCTCGTCATTCGGAGACTACAATTTGAAGTCCCGAGTTTTTTATGGATTCTCCTGCACAATGATCCATCCAGGCCACGCCCACTCACACCCGGACGATCGTGCTCATCAGACACGGCCAGTACGATCTCGAGAAGAAGCCGTACGCCCTGACTGAGTTGGGCAGGGAGCAAGCAGTGAGTTGGAGGGATGGAACAGAGTATCACGGGCACTTGTGCGCTGCAAAGGTGTCAGAGGTCGAGCACACGCAAATGAGTTCTCGCAAAAAAATGTACCCTTAGGGGGGGGCCCTTATTTTTATTTTTTTTAATCCGTGCGCACAAAAATTGAAACCTTCCGGCCACGCGCACAAATTGTTCGCCTCCTTTTCAAGCCCACCAGTGTGTGATTCACAGGACATTCTAATTAGAAATGGCGATAGAAGCAAGCATCTGGATGCGTAATGTAGCAGGAAGCTTCACTGATGCATTTCAGGTCCTGGTGGGAAAGAGACTGGCCGAACTGCACAAGAAGAACCAACACATCGATGAGGTGCACATGTCCACGATGACTCGAGCAACGGAGACTGCCAATATCATTCTAGGTGAGGATTACTGTGTCTGGATTATGGTATGAAGGTTACGGTAGAAATCAATATATTTCCAGAGCAGCTTCCGTCTGACATTCCTCGTAGCAGTGATTCGATCCTCGAGGAAGGCGCGCCCTACCCTCCCGAACCATCGACGGGCAACTGGAGACCCCACGTCAAGGTAGGTGATGCTTTATTTATGCATATTATCATTAACTTTTTAAAAAAAAGTTCAAATTTGATAGTCCAGATACGTAGATAACAAGTCTTGTGAAGATCTCTAAAAAATCTTCGGGTGGTTGCGAAATGAAATAATAATGTAATTCCACTAGAAGTTCTTCTCGGAGGGTGCTCGTATCGAATCTGCTTTCCGCAAGTACATCCATCGAGCCTCTATCAAACAGAAGAAGGACACTATCGAGGTACGGTAGATTACGATATCATTAGTTTAATTATATCTGTATTATCGATCGATAATTGTAGGTCATCGTGTGCCATGCGAACGTCATCCGATACTTTGTCTGCAGGTACGGTATCTAAGTCATTCTTCGCCTACCGTAGTCATTTTCCAGAGCTCTCCAGTTCCCTCCTGAGGGTTGGCTGAGAATGTCGATAGGCAACACTTCGATTACCGTACTCCTGATCCGACCCAATGGCAGAGTATCGATCCGATCAGTGGGAGATATCGGTCACCTGCCTGGAGAGAAAATCTCATTCACTTAATAAAGCCATTGATTTGTCTGATAGTTCGTTATGATTTGCATTATGTGTTTTAAAAGATTTGTACTGGTACAGAGACAGTGATAAATATGAAGCAATCTAATCGTTGTATCCTGCTCGTTTTCAATGACATTCATTGAGATTATGAGATTATGATTGTGGTTCAGCGATCCACCATGAGACTATCGAGACAGAAACTCATGGTAGTATGTAATGGTCTCTCAGGCATTGCATGTTTCATCGTCCTATAGCTACAGTACTCTCATCGGTATCCGTTAGGAGTCTTCTGTCATCCAGACTTTACTGTGCGCCAACGGATTTATCGGACGAAGAAATTGTGTAAGTCGGCGCAAAAAGTAATTAAATAGGAAAATTATAATAACCATACAATTAACTGTTTTCTTCACTTTCAGCACCGTTCGTACAACGGGAATTCGATGGACGAAAGATGACGTTTATGGAACAATAAATGGAATCTACTGGGGTGAAGGCGATTCGAGGAACACAGTAAGTAATCTTTTCAATCTGTAATACATTTAGTTGTAGTCCTCCAGAAGAAGTATTCATGGAAACCATCTGTTTTAATACATTCGAAAAAAAAGTTACATATTCCTCTTTTTAGAAAGTGGTTCGAAATCAAGATACAACGAACTCCCGATACGCACAACTACAGTCAATTATGATGGCTTTAGAGCAAGTGCGACTATTTTGTTATTGTATTTTCCTAATAACATTGTTTATCCAGGCTAAGAATGACGGTTTGAAGCAAATTCGTGTGCTAACCGATTCGGAGATGAATGAGTTCTCTATTCGAGCAGAGGTATCTAAATCGCAATTTTTATTCTTCACAAGCATAGTTCTCTCAGGCTAAAATGTTCTCGAACTTGGATCCAGCGGAGAGGAAAAAGCTGCAGTATTCGAATATGGTCTACTGCGAACAGATTGCGAATAGTATGGATGAAATGGAGGTTTACTTGCTTTATTTTCTCACAATGATGATGTGTTATAGGTGACTCTTGAGCATCAAATGGTCTCGTTTAGTGAGAGAGAGAAAAATATGGCGATTGATTTACTGAAGGAAGAGGATCAAAAGAAGCAGAATCGTAAGTGTGATAAATAAATAAGAGAATTGTGCTGTGATTTCACGATCTTGTTCTCAGACGAATTCTCGAAGCATTCGCTCGATTACAAGCCTCAACGGTCAGAGGACGCTGCTCTCGGGCAAGGGACATCCGAAGTCAATGACGTGGAAAGGAATTTGACTGATGACGATCAGATTACGTGAGTTGGACCGAGTTTTGACTTTTCAAACTCTCTCGATTCTCAGCACAGTTCGGACGACGGGAATGCGATGGATGCGGGAGAGCGACCATCTTGCAACGAGTGCAGTCTACTGGGGAGAAGACGATCCGAGGAATACTGTGAGTATTCGTGATTTTTTATTTTATTGAAATAGCCTTTCGCCAAATAGGACAACTGTTTTCGAAATCTGGTTCTCTCGCAACAGAACGTTTCCTTACAGAAAGAGGTCCGAAATTATGGCTCCGCGGACTACAGGGGATCGAGGTTAAGGTCGATTCTGATAGCTCTTGAACAGGTGAGATAAATTAATTTTGACATTGAATAGATCGCCAATGTGTACATTTTCAGGCTCAGAAGGATGGTTTGAAACGGGTTCGGGTGCAAACCGATTTGGATATTAATGAGTCTGGTATTCGCAGTGAGGTAGGTCAATAAATTGACTCATTATCTCAATCGAATTACAAGGCGGAGAAGTTCAAGAGCATGGATCTCATAAATATCAAGGAGGAAGACTCACCAAAGTTTGTGTATTGCGTGAGACTTGCGAAGATTATGGATGAGATGGAGGTAAATTTCAATTTTTTTGTCAACGAATGAAAAGTCAAAGAATTTGAGAAGTCTAAAATTTCAGGTGATTTTCGAATATCGACACCCCATGAAAGAGAACAGTGAATTGAATGAAGTTGTTGCACTGCTGAATGTGGAGAGGGAGAAATATGGTGAGTATGCACTTTGATTGTTTGTCGCATCTCCGAATCCTTTCTCTACACAATGATTAAATTCAGACGAGACTGCAAACTTCAATTCGCCGGACTACAAATCTGACTGGATAATCACTCCGAGTGATGCTTCTCCATTGCATGAGAGAACTGTTCCTACAGTATACGTCACAGGAAGGTGCGAACTAATGTAGGTAACATATAATGATTTGTTAATTTGAGGATGCAAAGTGGCAACCAGAATGGGACTACAGCTTCGTTATGGGTTCCAGAATCTATCGAGCATCTTGCAATAAATCAGAGGTTAGATTGGCCATACACCCCATGTCCATCCTAATCGCACAGACCACGGGGATCGGTTAAACGTGTGCCCATCAGCTATATTTACGATGTTCAGATGAGGGCTGTTTGGAGCGCAATCAAGGAGGTTTGACTTTCTATTTCATTCCGTGTGTCAAGTGTTCATCAATTAAGGCTCAGTCCTTCAACATTCCCGAAATTCGAGTGATTACGGACTCGCTGTACTTCATACATTTTTTCAAGGTTGAAATTTAGGCACTAGGTGATAGAAGCATTACAAGTTATAGAACGGATGGCAGAAGCAAGACGGGAGACCTTCTGCTGGCAAGGCTTTGTATCTGGACATCAAGGCACTAACTGAGAAGACCAAGGTTCGGAAGACTGCTGTAGGTCATGGATAATTTCTTTATATGTTCAGGTGCACTTCAAAGGAGTGAAACTCTCCAAGGACTGTGACGATGAATTAATGAAAAAAGTGTATGAGAAGGCAAAGATACGAGGAAAATGATTTGCGTATTTGTTGTGAATTCAATAGTGTTTGTTTTGTTTTAGTTAAGAAATTATCCTCGTCTTTTTTGTTTTGTTATTCACAAAAGTAGAGTTGTAAGTAAATATTTATTCAACAAACAAGTGATTTTACTTTGCATATCGTGCATTTATTTTGCGAAATGAGAAAACAGTGACAATCAAATTAGATAAATAATCACTCGGAAGCAGCACAACTTAGTTCATGCCTTATTTCACTAGGTATTCTGGCCAAACGTTTGTAATAACAATAATAGAAACAACGGAAACTATAAACAAAACCGTGAAACTAAAACGCATCATGTAAAGCTAGAATGAATCAGTTAAGTTGAACACAAATTTAGCAAAACAATCAAAATCCTAAAAAAGATCTATTTCAAAATCCTCTACTTAGCTTCATCCTTGAATTCGAAAAACTTCGTCAAAGGAATTGTCTTCTCTTCAGGGACTTTCGCCATTTCATACACCGTCTTCATCAGTTGATCATCGCAATTCTCAGTGAGTCGCAGCCCTTTGAAGTGAACCTGAACAAGAAGTCAGTTATCGATCGGATCCTACCGTACCTTAGTCGTCTCAGTAAGTGTCTTGATCTCGAAATACAACTTCTCGTTGGGCAGAGTACTTCCATCGGGCTTCTTCCATCCCCACTACAATTCAAAACTAGATAAATATCTCTCGAGACGAACCTTGAAAAATTGAATGAAATGAATCGAGTCGGTGATCAATTGAATCTCGCGAAGTTTGAGTGTCTGTGCCTGAAAATAAAAAAAATAACAAATTCTATGGATCAGAATCGATACCTCCTTGATTGCTTCTTGAATTCCGATCAATCCGGCGCGTGCGAGAGAAATTGGGAAACTTGTCAGTCGCAATTTTGCTCCTGTGGGTCTGAAAAAAAATGAAATAAAAAAATGATCATCAGGAGACAATGGATTGCCAAGTTAGTCCGAGTAGTTATAACAAACATATTATTGATTTATCGATATTTATCCATGAAAAAGTAGAAAGTATTTGCACACCGCTGGTTGATCTCGAGATGCTCGATAGACTCGGGAGACCACAGAGATGCACTCGCTCCCACCTTCGATTCATTGGAAAATCTATATAAAAAAATAAACCGAGCTACCGTAACAATGCGGCGTACCTTCCAGCAACATAAACGGTAGGAACACTTCTTCCGGCCAATGGAGAAGCTTTCTTAGGAGTGATTGTCCATTCGGATTCGTGTTCCGGAGACGTGAAATCACTAGAGGGAGCTGAAATATTACGAATATATCACATGCCATGAGTACTAAACAGATAATGTTGCTGTAGCACTTACAATTCTGCTTCTTTCGCTCTTCCCTCAGAAGCTCTATTACCGCGTTGCCCTTTCTGTCTTTGAACCAGGGAGTTTTGTGCTCCAGAATCACCTGAATTTAATTGCTTGAGTTGATTTAATCACTTTATTCAATCTGATCCAACGTTCACCTCCATTTCATCCATGATCTTCGCAATTTTCTCACAATGAACCATATTCGAATACATTGGCCCTTTTTTCTCCTCTGGATCCATTTTCTCGTACACGTTAGCCTTCAATGTCACTTTTACGTTATCATATACTTTCTGACCAACCAATTCTCGAATGTTAAGCTCGTTCATTTCCGAATCAGTTTGCACATGAATCCGCTTCAGTCCGGCTTGTTTAGCCTGGAATTTCAGAATAGTTCATCAGATAATGGACTTCGAGGACGATAATTATAGGAAAAATATCCAATTTCTCACTTGCTCAAGAGCCATCTCGATCGACTGCAGTTGTGTATATCGCTGCTCCGTTCTGTCATGGCGTCTGTTCACAAACTGCAATCGATAATGAACCATGGGCCATGGCATATCCTTCTAATAAATTATTCGGACTCTTCAGCAAAAACGGTTTCACTCCAGTCAACCTCGTAGTCAAACATAAAATTTTCAAACTCTATCAACAACTATAATAATTATAGTTGTTGATAGAGTTTGAACATTTTTTTTTATGAATTATTCATAAAGTTCAGGGAAGACCTCACCGTATTCCTCGCATCGCCCACTCCCCAGTACACTCCAATCGTTGCACTATTCACACTCCCATTCCATCTGACTCCTGTCGTTCGAACGGTGCTGAGAATTCATTAGTTCTAATCAATTAATATTCAGTTTCAACTCACACAATCTGATCTTCATTTGATATCCTAGGAGCACAGTATTGCTTCGACGACAGGAGGCTCCTAATCGAAACTGAAGGAAGTACCGTGGGTATAGTGCGATGAAACATGCGATTCCTGCAATTTCATCTAAAATATATAGTTTAACGTTAACAATATTTTCATGGTTGAACTGAACCATTGCGCTAATAGGCCAACTGTGAACGTATAATTGTTTATTGGAAACCATGATCAGAAAGAACTGGAAAGCATAATCAATTGCTTATTCAAGTTAGCTACAAGGTATGGGAAAATTACCTATACAACGTCGCCTATAAAACGCTCAAACAAACGAAAGTCGATAATTTTAGCAAAAAAAGAGACCTACCGCAGAGACACCGTATTATTTTTGTATTAGAGCTGACCGTGGGTCACGTAAATAATCAGTTTTCATTTTTGTTATTCTGTTTTTTAAAAAAATATTTTAACATAGTGAATGGGAAACGTTTTAAAATATTATCTTGAAAACATGTTCTCGCGCTTCGTCGGCATTCGATGAAAATTGAAAATTTGACGACGTCGGTTTGCCAGCACCAATTATTGAATTTCTAGAATCACTTCATGTAATGGTAAAAATATTTAATCAGCACTATCTAACCGAAACACAAACATGTGCTACAAATAACTATAACATCGTTTATTCAACGGAAGATGATTGATGACAAAGACGAAAACAACTATTAATCAGGAAAAGGCAACGACCTAGACGAGAACAATTCAATCAAGGACAAAATTTCGATATGTACAACGTGAGATCACACGTTTAACCGGGACTCATCAACACACCATAGCCTAGCATGTAATAAAGCAAGATAAACAACAAAACAAGATAGAAAACGTCAACAATAAGTATTCCTAGTAACGAGTTCGCAGTGAGTAAACGACTGTGTGAAAGACTGAGAAAATAATTGCTACAATATGGTCTTTTAAAGAAAATAGTAACAAAAAACATAAAACTACACAAATTTACTCCGGGATTCCTTTCGGTTTCTTCTTCGGTCGTCCCAACTTTTTCTGTCTTACTCGTTTCCGATACTTCTTCAGATAGATCTCATCTTTGACCTCGTCGACTCCTTCGAACATATCCCAGACAATCTACAATTATCGATTATTTGTATATTCCTCCTACCTTAATCACACCTCAATTCGTTCCTTGATGTCCCATATTCGCTTCCACGTCTCCCGATCCTTCACTTGGCCATACCTCCTATCGACCCAGTCGTAGCGATGCCAAACCTGCAGTGGCGATCTCATACCAGGTCTATCCCTACAAATCGCCTTACTTTCAGTGAATCAGGACCAACTAGTGAAAAAAATCACATCACCATGCCTGCCTACGATTCTTCCATCCTTCTCTTTCTACTATCAAGTTCCAGTTCTCACCTCGAGGTATCCGAGTGTCGACTTAACGAGATTCGTCTGATTCGTCCTGATCACGATGCGCTCCAAGCCCATTCGATCCGCCTGCAAGCGATTGATTGATCAGGAATGATGATGAGATGATTGTGTGTATCATCATCAGGGCTGTGCAAAAAATTACGACTCTCTCATTTCGCAATGCTCTCTCGCCGGTCAGAAAAGGTTAGAGAACATCCAAAAATGAGAGAGTCGTAAATATTTTGCACAGCCCTGATCATTATCGATGAAAAAAGAGAGAGGGAAAATAAGGCAATCATGGGCACTGACATGCTCCAGCACAGCGAGCAGCATGGCAGGAGGGCTCTTCTTGCCCAGTCCTACCAGACAGTCGGCTGCTGACTCCGCCTCCGCGCCCTCCAGAGGAACACCGTCCATTCTGAATAGCAAAACAGGGTTCACAGGCTTCCGGAGCCACATGAGTGCACGAGAATTGGATTCAAATAGCTACCGTACCCCCCAGCTACCGTACCTGTCCCACAGAATTCCCAGCGGGCAGCCTCCCAACTTCTTGAAGATCCTCGCACGGCGGGTACTGTAACGGAGGCTTGAGCCTTCGAGGACAGAAATGCGAGAATGGGTCAACACAGCCTATGCTACATTCTTTGTGAGAATGTTCTTACATTGCATTGCCCAGTATGGAATCCGTGATTTAGTATATTACCTGGTTCTCTCAACCTCATACACTGCATCCTTGCCCGCCAATAAGTCGTTAATATCCATATCATACTCTTTCGTGTCTCGATTCTGCATGGGATAGCCCAGTCCTGCAATGACATAACTCATTTCTCAATGTTAGGACGATGGGAATGTCTAGCTAACCATCATTAGCCATGTCATGCACTTTCTTCAGCAGCTGATCATCACAATCATCCGTCAATTTGACTCCCTTGAAGTGAACCTGACAAGGGTCAATCGATAATTGCTACCGTATCCTAACGTACCTTCGTCATTTCAGTCAACGCCTTGATCTTGAGGTAGAACTTCTCGTTCGCTACGGGGCTTCCGTCCGTTCTCTTCCAACCCGTCTGATTGTTATCCGTATTAATCGCCACGATCACCTAATTAAGATGCAACTCTTACCATAAAGAAGTGCATGAAGTGCAGCGAATCCGTGATCACGCGAATCTCGGGAATATTAAAACGTTGCGCCTGAATTGGAGCAAATATCAAAGATCAAAGGCCAGTTTTATTACCTCCTTAATCGCATCGTAAATGGCCACTAGCTGCATTCGGAAATAAGTGACCGGGAAGAGGGAAACTCGCTGAATCGATCCAAGAGGTCTGCAAAGATACGGTATCGATCGGACGCGCGGTAGGTCAAACCTTTGCTTGATCTCTAAATGCGCGATCGTATCAGGCGCCCAGAGCGAGGCGCACGAGCCAATCTTGTAGCCGTTGGATGGCATCACTTCTAGCCTGCAAATGCGATCGATAATTTTGCGATTATCGTGCTACGTGAGTTTCTATGCTATGTATCCAAAATGCTTCCGAATTTAATGCCAACTTCATTGTCTTATTCTTGCTCACCTTCCGGCCACATACACTGTGGGGACGCTTCTGCCCTCCAGAGGGACGTCATCCGGAGAGATTTCCCAGTCGGATTCGAAATTGGGAGAAGAGAAGTTAACGGGATTCGCGTTGGCTGAACGTCTTGGGTTATACAATTGCAAAAAGTAAAATAAAGAATAAAGAATCACTCACGAAATTGTAACTTCTTATCCGCAGTTATCAGCATAATCACTTCATTGCCCGATCTATTCTTGAGCCAAGGTGATCGGTACTCGAGAGTTACCTAAAAATGAATAATAAAGCAGTGATTACATCATCATTTAGCAACTCACGTTCATTTCATTCAAATACTGCCATAGTTTCTCATACACCTTGGAATTCGGAATACGCTTTCCTTGCCAAGTCGTGAAGTCTTTCTTTTTCAACTGCTCCAGCTGCAAAGAAAGGAAATCGCTAAATTAAAAGCGGTCAAACCTACCGATTGTCGAAAATTCGGCTCCTTGAAGTCGGTTTCCACACAAATTCGCCGCAGTCCGTCCTTTTTAGCCTAAATTAGTCATAGTTGCTTTAAAAAAAGTAAAGGTAAAGGTTCGGCCACATCAAGCGATTTTACAGTCGAAAGCGACTACGCTAGGTGGTGCTCGTCGGTGGGCCGACTTGCTTGCTTTTAAATTTGCAGTATAATATTAAATTAATAAATAATCATTTAATCAATCAATATAATTGCTTGCCTGCTCTAGCGCGATCACGATCGCTTTCAGCATTGCTCCCTTGAAGTCCGTCGGGTCATCGCGGTTATTCACTATCTGAAATCGATCGATTACCATACTCGGATCGCTCTTCGCCCTACCGTATTCCTCGGATCTCCTTGTCCCCAATACACGGCATTCACCGTCGCACTGACGCCATCTTTCGTGAATTGAACTCCCGACGTTCGGACGGTCCTGTGAGGATTGCTGTATTCCAACCAATCGGTACTCCCTCCAACTCACGTAATCTGGTCGTCATCATTAGAACTAGAGGGCTTGCAGAAGTGCCTGGCTGTCAGAAGGTGCCTGATCGATACCGACGAGAGTACGGTGGCCAGGGGACGCCGGAGCATGCAATTCCTACAACGACTTCTCTACCGTATTTTCCATTTTCTTACGGTAGTCTCATGCTGGATCTCTGAACCATAAAAATATTCTGCTCATTGTAACGGTGAGATCTTTATTGAACCACAACACAAACAAACAATCGATATGTACAGACTGATCTACTTTTCTCGTCTCAATCAAAGTGCCTTCAATCGATCGACGGCGTTGCCCAAATCCTCGACGAATTCGAGCTCGCTCATCTCCCGTGCACCCGTCGACTTCATCGATGGCTCCGTGCCCTTCTGGAGAATGAGACGAGCCTGCAAGTCAACGTTTCAACCTCTCTTTTTTATTTAATGTTTGTTTTTAATTAATTAATTATTAAATAACTTATATTCACTTACCTTCACTGGCGCGTCATTCGCTTCCATCGCTCGCCACAGGAGTCGGAAGATGTCCAGTTCCTGCTTCGCTTTATACTGCCGCTGCGCAACCTGCCATCGATTACTACAGTACGCCACAGTAACCCTTCACTATCAACAATATTAATAAAGCGCAGGCATCATCGTGTGTGCATGTCCCCCCCCCCCCCCCGGGAAGGTAAATAAGTCGCGC
>LS532624.1:1415050-1441229 GCA_900490775.1 Pristionchus maxplancki
AAACCATTCAACCCAATTTTTGATCTCGGTGCCACCAAATTAAGTACCATGTTCAGCATACCATTCGAACCGTCTTCTCGAGCCCGATCGATCTAGCCAACAAAATTCGTTGGCCCGAATATGTGGTGACAATGAAACATTTTAATTGGTTTACAAAAATATTAATAATAAAATCGATGGGCCAATGGCTCAGGCGTGTTCTCCTAAAAATTTGGAACATTTTATCTCTTGGCAACTAAGCACCAAAATGATTCTGTAAGAAACTGTAGGCCTCCGAAGTTGCCCATTTTTTGCTTCCCAGAAGTTTGACGACGTCTAGCGTCCTTGAATCCAAAAATATGGAACAAAGCTCGACGCTATCTTGTGAGGGACCCTATGGACTATCGAAAAATGCATAGAAACATATGGGTCAATAAATGTGCCAGCTACCCCCCGAATTTATTCGAATCTTAGGCGACACGCGTGATAATTAGCCACTAGTACCTCATTCCCGGGCCAGACGATACTCGTCTTCCCGTAGTTGTAGTCGACGTGCGCATGAGGGGCTCTGGCAAGCTATATTGGTTGATAAATCACACAAACAGGGCCTCTTTATCAGACCTATGGAGCATAAAACAGCTATGATAATTATGAATTTCGGCAATCATTGTCCCACTCACAGTGAGAATGGTCGCTCTTCTTCAATCACTTTCCTTGCCGATTCGGATACCTTCGAGGGCACCGATTGAATGAATGCATCCCATGGCAATGCATCGATCGATGCCAATCGGGCTATCGATCCTCTCATCTACAACCCTTTCTTCCTCCGATTATTCTCCTTCTCTCTTTGATAAGCTAGCGGATTTCTGACCGATTCATGTTCAACACAACAAGTTTTGTTTCAGCTTTTATAGCCTACTTTATCTAAAACAATCTCGCATAAACACAAACAAAGAAGGATGTTCCTAAGAAGGAAATGGGGGTTGGGGGCTGGGTGGATTGGAGTGGGTACGGTAATCTCGTTGTGATCTACACGGATTACCGGTAATGGAGGAGGGAATGGGGACAAATCGGAGGGAAGGAGTGGTGTAAAGCGTACGTAGACTAAGAAGAGATGTCGATTGCACAATCATGATTTGATCGGATGAGAACATTAGCCGGGAATGGATCGGGAGACAAATAATACGATGTGTGTGGTGGTGGGAAATACGGTAGAGTGTGGGAATGCATTGGGGGGACATGGGAATCAATCAATCAACAAATATTTATGTGATGATGAGCAATGAGATGAGATCTATCCCTCCGTGCATCTCACTTGAGAGGGGCGCGTCACCCTAATAAGGGAAAACGTGGTTGAATCCCCGGCTCAGTGAGAGGACGGAAGGATACGATAGGGTACGGTAGGAGGGATACGGTAATAACATATAGGGGAGAACTCGATCGATTGAACAGGGCGACACACTTACATTATGCACTAGGCAGACGAAGACTGAAAGGGCTCAATGAGAGTTCATCCCGAATTTGGAAACTGTTAGTAAAACGATGATGGGATAGACGATTAAAAAGGGTGGATGGACATAACAAATATGAGTATAACGAGGATAGCGAATAAAAGAAAATGAGAAAAGATCAAAGATCAGTGGGAAATTCCTCGTCCTGCGTGGGTGTCTGGTGTCAACAGAATGGGAATGAATGCACCAGGCATGGAAGAAGGGGGGACGAGGGAAGATAAAAGATGAAAAGAGGGCAGAGCTAAGAAGCTGCACAATGAACCGAAGACTAGCTGAATCTCACTACGGGAGGAGAAGAAGATCTCTCGATACAATAAAACCACGATGGAAAAGAACCAGAAAGTGAGAATGGGGGATGGACTATCTAAGTAGAGCTATCATTGACAATCGAATAAAAGACACTACTACCCAATACAAACGGAGAAAGGAATCTACTATTCTGCAGTTTTTTTGGTTTTCCGTATTTTTGTGAATTATGTCTGACTAGACTACGCGGGGTATTATGATTAGAAAGAATGAAGGGTTTGACTATCAGGGTAGGGTGGATACTGTATGAGAAACTAGCAATAATCGATGAGTGAAATATGAAGGAGTAGGGGTTCTATGAGACTGTGAGAGTAGGGAGGAGAGGGGGGGGGGGTGGGGTCGACTGCTACAGGGGTACTGTAGATGGGGGAACTACGGTAGTCGACCACCCGCGACGTCGCTTCCATCAGCGGAAGCCTCGGAAGAAGTTGAAGACTGCAAATTATGAAATTATTGATTATATAATTTTATCGAAAACTGGGACAGGTCCACAGAGGATTCATAAGATGCTGGGTCCTAGCTGGAAAGGCGCAAGGTACGGTACCTGACTTGAGTTGGTGCGAGAAGCGGCGAAAGATGCCCTCCTTCTCAGGCACGTACTCGATCGTGATCTGCAATCGATATCATGAATCATACTGTAGCCATTTCTCATCCATGTGAGACCCGAACTCACACAGTAACTAATCGATAATCCAATCCCCCCATCCCTATCTGCCCATTCATTTCCATTTCCGTGTACTCTTCCAATGCAGTGATTGACAACTCGCTCTCAATTAACGTGTCCATTTCATAATTGGGGGGAGGGAGTCTATGGAGACAGACTGATCCTATCTCTGCCCCTCCTCTCTCCCTCATCTGTCACCACTCACTCCGAGTAATGGTCACACTCTCCTCATTCCGCCGACTCTATCACCAGTCAGAGCAGACGAGAGATCACGCAAATTCGAGAGAGCGACAACATTGCCTCTCCATTATTAGTGAGATTTCGTGTCCTTCATCCCTCTCCCCTCGAAAGGGCAACAATCTTCTCCCCTCTCCTCCTCCTCCTCTTACAACTCATCCTAATTGGTCTGGACTAGGCTACGGCTCTCCACTTCCTCCTCTCCAATTCCCGTTTCGAAACCCCCCGAGAGTGTGGAAACAGCAATTAAATTATCCTACTGTAGACTAAAAGCCAAGCTGGTTATGATCTATTGTTAGAATCTACATCCACGGCGACGATTGTTAAAACTGGAGAATCAATCTCTATCAGGTACCCACGTAGCCACCATTCACCTGCCCCCTACATCTCACTAATCGAATGATCAATTCCTTCCACGCTGACACCATTGAGTTGACAGCCCACCTAATCCACTCAATCAATCGCAACTCAATAAGCGTGACTCAATCAGAGCAGACTACAGTACCCTAGATCCACCGTAACCCCACCACTTCCTGATACCGTAATCCTACAGATTATCGATTACCCACCTCGACGACCAGTGTGAGAACGGAGATTCTTCGCAGGATCTCCTGTGCACGCGAAGTGAGGGCGCGAGGCCAGGCGAAGGCTGAAGAGAGATCAAAGATCAGATTGGAACGAGCAAACAATAGGAGGCACAGACAGAACTACAACTTAAATGTCAGCTCGACTAGACGGGCGGCGGCAGGGGATCAAACATCGGCTGACTCAGCGGGGAACAGCCTCTGCGTCACCCCCTGCTACCATCCAGCAGCCAAGCATAAGCTGACGTCAACCATACAGGAATTGTTGCCGGTTTATGCATTTCGGGTGGCGAAAATACGCCAAAATAGGAGCCGAACGCCTGGTTTTACCATAAGCTCATCAGAATGTGGTATTACTGATACCAACGCATGAATTCAACCTCATCAACAACCTTGCTGCCTTACTACTACCGTAGCAGCATTCTAAAGATCCCCCACCACCCATCAAAGATCAAAGATCAACGATGACGTCACTCACTCGCAAACTCGGTCCTCAGATGCTCCTGCATGTTGGCGACGATGTCGGCGAGCACGGGGTCGGCCGTCTGCACGTGTAGCGCACGAATCTGAGCGGCGTGCGTCTGAATAAAGAAAGGATTAGACAATTCAAAGGGAAGAGGTCAGACCATTAAAAGGTGCAACCACCAGTCAATATCATGACTAACTACAGCGACAATGCACCTAGTCCACCTTTCTCTCGCACTAAATTTATTTTTAGTTTTCACAACAATCGACTTGTTATTATGGCAAGAGCAATAAGATCGGATATCAAAGATGGCTGCAACCTCACTTCAACCAATTTCTTCACTTCTCACATTTCTCAATTCAACTCGCAAGATCTGATCCAATCAAAGCTAATCTACACCCATTGGTCATCCCATTGGTCACTACCCTCTGAATCCCCAGTACACCTAGTTACCCTTCCCTCAACCACTCACCTTGTTCAGCAGCGCGCACACGCCCTCCAGGCCCGCCTCCAGTCGCGTCGCTCCCTGCAGCATCGATTGATTACCGTACTCTTATCTACCGTAACCCACTTGCCTACCGTACCAATGACCTACAGTATACCCACCTGGATCGTGCCACTGACGGCGAATCGCGAGGGTGCTCCTGCAGCGGTGGGAGGAGGAGAGAGCGGGGGCGAGAGGGAGCCACGAGGAGACGCCATCGAGGAAGATGAGGTGGAGGAGGATCTGTGAATTGGTGGATGAGAGGAGGGAATGATTACGTCATCACTACGTAATTGGATTTTTTGTTATTGCAAACACCGCAGCCTAGCAACGCTCCCATCCCACTTCAGATTTACGATGCGGGTGAAACACACGTCCACCAATTGTAGTCATCATTATGAAATGACTTCCGCATTCAAACCAGAGACCAGAGACCAGACCTACTATCACCACGACACATCCCTCTCCATCTTACCATCCCCCTGAAACCCTATTCCTCCTACCTCATCCCATTACACCCTATCAGAGCCAATCTCCCTAAATCTACTACTATTGCGTCATAATCACGTAATCCGGCGCCCGATTACAGGCCCATTACACACTACAGGCTACAGTCCTACCAGCTGCCCATCTAAGTCATCCCGTCTCCTCGCCCAACGCGCTCCCTCTTCGGTCAGAAAGTTCTAGAGAGCGCGCGAAGTGGGGAGATCAGACCACCATAGACTTCTCACCCCCTTCACACCTACTTGCATGTTCCTACCCGCTAGGCCTGCCCACTGACTGCGCTAGTTCGCACCTACTGAGTGGCGGCAGCTTATTGCATCATCATTACGTCATCATTTCATCAAAATGATCCCTCTGGCACAGAACCAAACCAGGAACTTCTAGCCTTCAATCACCCCACAAACTAGCTCACCTCCTGGAATCGAGCGTGTCCGTGGATCTTCTCATCGCTGAGGTCATCGAGGAGAAGGAGTTGGAGGCGGGGCGAGAGGAGAAGAGGGCGGAGCCAGACGACGTCGTTCCCGTCGACGAGGGAGGGGCCAGGTCGAGGACAGCCAGAGGAGTGGAGAAACGAGTGGCCGGCATCTGAAAGGAAGGGAGATGAGGTCAACGATGAGAACGGGAGAGCGGAGAAGGGAGCGACGTCCCCGGGCGGAGGGAGAGACAAGAATGAACATGACGAGAGAGAGGAGAGGGGAGGAGAGGGAGGAGGAGGGAGGAGAGAGTGGCAGACGGGTGAGAGTGAGGGGCGGAGGAGAGAGCGGGTAGATCAGAGAGGGCAGCCGCTGTTCGAAAGTGCAAGTGGGCAGAGGAGCAGACGAAACCACACGAAATGACACGTCAGAGCCTCAAGGAATGACCGACAATCGAGTAATGAAGCGCAAATGAATGCGATTATCGATTCAAAAGTGATCAAAACAGGATGGGGAGCGGGCAGGGAAAACGAGGGGGGGAGATGGAAATGGACCCCTCTGCCTGTCTCAATTTGATCTGCCTCGCCACTGCAATGCAAATGTTGATGAAATGAATGCAGTGCTGCCTTCCGTTCGCAGACTACGGAGGGTGGTTGATGGAGAGAAGCTATTGAGGGGCAGAGGAGGGGGTCAGGGAGAGAGATCAAAAGATCGACAGGGGGTCTAAGATGGGGAGGGGGAGGGGAGGGGAGGGGGAAGTGACCGTGTATGCCCACTCCCCCTTCCGTCGGGGCTCAACTCCCTCGCTCTCTCTGTATGATGAGATGAAGCGATGGCGGGGTGGGAAGAAGTAGTGGTGACCACTCACTAGTAATGTGATCTGCCCCCTCCCCCCAAATATGAGATGGCTTGACTCTCCCCTCCCTCCATTCACTCAAACTGAGCAAGAGAGCACTCCGCATTACGAGATTTCATGGGAGTCGCAACTAGGCGCAGATTATTATTAGGAGGGAGGAGAGGCATAAAGGTTATGGAAGGAGGCGAGGGGAGATGGATGCGAGAAAGAGTGAGATTAGCGTGTAGAGCAGAGGGGGGAAGAAGAACGAGGGGAGGGGAGGAATTAGGAGGGACATCGATGGATTGAGAGAGGGAGAAATGAGGAGGAGGGGAGGGATTTAGATCGGCCAAGCGAAGGACAGACACAGTGCTGTCAGTGACCCGATTGACCATGGGAGCTGCCACCGGGGTACTGTAGCCAAGGATACGGTAACCGCCTCTTCGACCACCTCCTCTCGACTGACTGGGGGACAGGGGGAAGGGAGGGAGGGAGGGGCTCATCGTCGGCTCCTCCCCCTGGTGCCCATCTGTCCCGTATGGGAGGAGGGAGGAGGGAGGGGGGGGAGGAGGAGGGGAGGAGGAAGAAACAGAGGGTCGAATTGCATCAGACTGTCAGCGACAGGCGGCGTTCCATCAGCAACCCCCTGGGAACATTGCCTTATCCCCCCTATAATCATCATGACTATTACCGTAACCCCCTCCCCTTACCGTATCCCCACCCCCTCGCCTGCCTACCGTACCCCTCCCCCTCAAACGAGAATAACACGCATGGAATCCGCTCGGAAGCTGGGTGGCCTTTCTGCTCTCTCGAAATTGGCAGGTAAAGGGCGGTAGACACACCAATGGGTTGTCGGGATGGCGGCGGAGGCCGGAAATGAGTAGGATAGCAATGACCCTCTCCCTGCTCTCTCTCCCCAGTCAGAGGACGCTAGAGTCAACGTAAAATGGAGAGGGTACGAGCATTGCTCTCGAGAAACGAAGGAGAGAGGCCATTCCTATCGTGCAATTGCGAAAGGATGTCAACAGGAGCAGGAAGGGGGAAGGGGAAGGAGGAAGAGCACCCTCTGATCTACCAGTCACAACATCCACCGCCCTCTTCCCTTGTCGCACTCTCTCAGTGAGCAGCTTGTCGCATGAAGAAATTTCCTTCTTAACACAAACAACTGACACCGAGCAATGATCGCGTACTTGTTTCGCCACTACACAACCACAACTACCGTATACCCACACCAAAGCCTGACAAATTGGCGCAGAACACTACTAGATCAATCACCCCTTCCCTTCATCCATCTCTTTCTCGAAAGAAGTCTCTACTTCGTCCCTTATCGCTCTTCAGAGACTGCGCTCTCTCAACTCCCACTACTATCTCCCCGTCAGCCAGTCGAATTGAAAGATTCCTGCGCGATTGTGCCAATCTCGAAGCAGTCAAGCTAATTTAGTATTGCAACGAAAGGCGGAGCGCTCATTCCTAGAATGAATCGAGCCAGCGGGTGCGAATATCCTACTGTAGTGAACCACCGCCTCAACCACTCTTCGCACCTATCGAGCAACTCTCACGAGTAAAAAGGCGGTGCCCTCAGGCAACCCAAAATATCGAACCTTTTCACACAAAAGCGACGAAACCAAGTGATCGGGTTGGGCCGAAATTGTCATTTGCCAATTTCCTCCCCTATTCGTATGCCAGACATCCTCCTCCCCCTACTGATTCACACTAGCTGAATCACTCTCCCCTCTCCACTCTCCAACTCCGTCTGCCGCTAAATAGCGTGCCAATAGAGGAGCCTCTGCCCTTCTCTGGATCGGAGAGAAGTAGCAGAGGGAACAGGAGGGGAGAGATGGTGCCGTACCTTGATCACTTAGTGATTAGTATCGTCTCCTGATGTCACCCCCTTCTCCTAATTGACATTCACAGTATACAAGCGGCGCTGTCCCTGATCTATCCGGACAACCAGATGGTGTCGAATCAATCAATCATGAATATATTCTACGGCAGCCAAGAATACGAATGCTAATCTACTTATTCATTTCAATCCACCGTAGCAAAAAAGTGTACGTACTACTGAAGTTCACTCTGAGAACTCCTATCTTCCGATACATTTCCCCAATCTCTGAAGCCCTCATCCCAAGGGCAGGCTCCATACGCACCTCTGAAACCCTGCACTAAACCCTCATAAAACCCTCATATTCGCTGAATATTGGGGGAAATCCTTCTGAGATCTTGTCCAAATCTCCGCAAGTCCTTGCACACTTATCAACAGATTAGGGGGCGAATTGCTCGCTCGAGGGAAAGGGGCAGAGGGAGATACGCACGCATCCTTTCCCATCCTAATCAGCAAGAGAGGGGGGGGGGGCGAGATCCCCCTCCCGATACCCCCTAATGAGGGCCTCCTCTAGCTGCGAGTATCATATTGGATCATGTACGCATCGAGAGAGGAGAATGAAGGAGTGAGAAATGAGCGAGTGTGTCAATGAAAAGAATGGGAAGGAGCGGGATGGGGCGAGGGGAGGAGGGGGAGCCAAGAAAGGGGAGTCGTTCTCGAGAATAAGAGCACGCATCATATCATAGATCACATATAATAGATACCATCTCTGCTCTCTCCATTCCCCATTATCTCTCGCCTGTCAGAGCGGCCGAGATAGCATGCTACATGAAGAGAGGCAGATACAATGGCGCCCCATCTATCAATGCACCCGTCTCCATCAGACTATAAACTCTTGAGTGCACCCTCCAGAGGGCGCGAATGGGATCTACGATCGCTTTGATCTCTCTGCACCCAGGATCTTATCGCTGTACCCTGGGCCCCTCCCCTACCGTATCCAAACAAAACCAGTTTACGATAGCGCCGCCTAGCCTACCGTATGCCCTTTCTTTCGCATGGCGCCACACAGTCCGTGGGAGCAAAAACGCGCTCCCGATTCATCCTTCCATTTCGATCATTCGAATAAACGCCCGTGACGAAATGGGTGCGTCGTCTCAACTTTTCTTCCTCTCTCTCTCTTCACAAAACGATTTTGTGCTGTGCGAGTATGACAAAAAGTGTCTGAGAATAGGTGGTATGAATCGAATTGGAAGGAAGAGAGCGAAGAAGAAAAGAAGGGAGGAGGAGATGAGATGAAAGAGAGGAGGGGAGGGGAGAAAGAATAGAAGAAGGGAGTGAATGGACTACGGCCTATTACCCTTCCAAGGTATGGAACGATCGACCAAATTACTGTGAGAATGGACCTCTCCATCTATCAATGGAAGGTGGGCTACCGTATCTACAGTAACCGGTTATTTGCCTACCGTACCCCTCTATTCACTCCGGGACCTCATCTATAAGTCAGCGCCAGGCTATAGTCGTGCAAATCAAGCTCTCTCATTCTCATTCGCATATGGACAGAGGGCAGGGGCCGAGTCAGTCATAAACACTGCCTTCTCTCTCTCAATTTCCACTGTCTCTCGCCCTCTCTGACCACCCAGGGAGCACTCTTCGACGACAGGCCCCCGCTACTCTACTCGATTGCTCGTGTAATACTAAACCAGCCTGGCGCCGGAGAGGGGCAGAGGTTCTCCTCGTTCCCCATGCTCTATCGCCTGTCAGAGAGCGCTAGAGAGCATTTCGAATTGAGATACCGTGAGCATTGGTCGATTGGACAGGGGGCTTCTCACCATCCCTTTGCCCTTTGCACACCAGGGAGAATCGCACTGATGTAATACAACAGAGTGATGGGTCAAGAGTGAGATCATCTTGACAGGCTCTTCCTGCTCTCTCCATTCCCCCGCTCTCTCGTCCCCTCTGACCTACCAGATACCGTACCCTTGGCCGTTAATCAGCAGATAGAGGGATTGAGTGGGGGTCAACACCTTCCAAGTACCCCTATTCTCCTCTAAGACCTCCTTTGTCTCCGCGTTCCCTTTATTACTGGGAATGACTCAATCACTCGGGGGCCTTTCGGAGAAGAGAGGAAGAGGGGAAGAGAGAATGGACCCAGTGGGATGGATGAATAATCAAAACGGAGTCGTTTCGCATTGTGAAATGGACGCTCGAAACCGATAGACAAAGGCACTTATAATCCCTGTCTTTCTCCAGTCTTGGGGGATGAAGAAATAGAAATACCTGCTCTCTTGGACTCTCTACGGCTTTCGAAATGCCCAGCCATTCTCTCCATTCCCACACTCTTTCATCTGCTAGACAGAGCGATAGAGTGTGCAAACCGGAGAGAGTCCGAGAATTGTTTGCAAGACGGAGACCTCGGTTCTCTCTTACTCAGACGCCGTAAAATCGTAAAACCGAGCATGAACGGGGGAGGATCGACAAAAAGGATGACCGCAGCATGCAAAAAAGTGCAGAGATAACGGGAACGAGAGGCGAAGGGCCGAGACGAGGCGAGGCCAAACCACCACCACTACTATCACAGAGGCGAAAAAAGGGAGATGGGGAAAGTGGGAACTTATCACGTTTTATGGCTCTGGTTTGACCAATTGCGAAAACATTGCGGCGGGGAGGGCTAAGTCGAAATCAATCGTAGGAATGGCGCTACAAAGCTAAAAAATGAAACCGAAAAAGGCTCCCGGCTTAGGCAGAGATTCCCACTATTTTGCATGTGCTGCCATAGACAACAGCGGTGGCGAAATGTATACAAAGTTTAGAGCGGTCGCTAAGCTACACGGGCGGAGTTGAAAGAAACAGGGAAAACTCAGGAAAGTCGACCGAAAAAATGAAAGGCGATACGTGCAGAGTGAAATTGATCTCAATTGATCTCTATAAGCTTCCAGAAGAAATTCCAATATCAAAAACAAAGAGAGAACAGCGCTGCAGCGGAGCAGAAATGAGAGTGAAACGCAGATCGAACCGATCTCCTCTCCTCTCAACTGTTCCCTTGTGATAAGCATCTCCCTTATCACTCCCCCTCCTCTCCCTCGCATCACTCTGGGAAGGGAAAGGGACGAAAAAACGAGGGAGGAGGCAAGGAGGAGGAATGGGAAGATGAAGAGGAGGAGGAGGGAGAAAGTTGTGCACTGCTGTGAGCAGTGTGGCATTGGGGGTGATCTTCGGCACATGGGCTCTCAATTGGGAGCAAGGGCGAGATTATATAGAACCAGCACCAAAAGATTCGATAGACAGGACGTCCGGGAGGAGGAATGAGGAGTGATAGTGGGAAGGAAAGGGAGGCGCTGCCTCCTTCCTGTCTAGTGATGCTCTTCTAGTGAGTCACAGGGGAAGCAGCACAGTCGGGGACGGCAGACCAGGCAGATCAGTAAACGACCGGAGGGAAGGTTGGGCTCGCCGACAGATTCTCAGCGACTCCTAGAACCGTCCACCAGGACGGAAAGAAGGGGTGAATGGGAGGACAGGGATAGGAAATGGATATGGATGAGAGGGAGATCAGAGATCCTCCATAAAAACGCCGCCCGGCGAACGAGCAACGCAGGTGAGCCTACAGAGGAGGGACACGATGCAAAGGAGAAGAGAGGAGGGAAGGGGCCAGTCATCAATCGAATCTCTCTCCAATTCGAATGCTCTCTCGATATCTCCGCACAATGAAGGAACATGGAGCCTTCTGGAAAGACAGGGTATTTCCCAATCATTTTGGAACACAAGAGCACGAAACAGAAGCTTGTAGCCAATCAGATCAAAGTGAAGCATCAGATTTGTCATGATTCCACAGTCACAGACTCCCAAACATAAAACCCGATACGCAGTGCTAGACGAAGCAAGGAGAAGCATTTACAAGAACAAGAGACCGTTCTTCTCCCCTTCTCCTCTCTGCTCTAGACAAGGGGGATTCCTTTCCCCAAACTTCCACTCTCGCGCGAGGCTGAAAGGGAAGAAGAACCTCCCTTGCTCTCTCCAATTCCCACGCTCTCTCACTTCTTCTCACCTTCTCAATAGCATGGGAAAGGAAGATACTCAGACCACTACTCTTCTCTCTCGATGAGTACACACAACCACACCTAGCAGGCCAGAGTTCTATCGCCCCTGTGAAACGAGAGATCAACACGATCAAATGGCTGCTGTGATTGACTTCTAGGGGGAAATCGAAGCTTCGCAACTTCTCCATTCTCCTCTCAAATGAGCGTGGAAAGCGTAGCAACTGAATACACATGGCCTACTTTTAGCGCTTCGTCCTAGTGAACCACAGTTCCACGAATCGATTGAGAGCAGACAGATCAAGCTTCGTTTTACTATTTTTCACCGGGTACGTCCTTCCTATCAACGTTTCGAATTCCCACTGGAGATATGCACTAGCTGCTGCACGTTTGCACGGGGTGGTGCAAAAAGTTCAATATACGATGGAATCAATTCCAACTACTGCACGTATGTACTGGGTGGCAGAATGAAATCAACTCTTGCTCGACGCCAACACGGATATTCACTTTATTCAATCTGTAGGCCAACCGCTGCACAAAACTCAACAAATATCCGTGTTTCCTTGATCCACTCATCCCATTACATCTCAAGAAACACCAAACCATCGCGTCATCCTACTCTTACACATAAATCCTGACAAAAACTGAGAAAGCGCACGTAATTTACAGCCGGAAACGATAAATATCACGCCTATAAATAGGCGCGCGGGCGCTTTTGCAACAATCAGATCAACACTCTGAGTCAGTTTGATTTCTCTCCCGTTGCAGCTGAGTCCACTACTATGACTAACCTCCTCCTATCACCTATTCCCCTCTCAATCATAAAGCTCAACGCTAGTCCACCAGACGAGATAGCACGCTAAAACGAGAGAGCCCCTCATCTTCCTTCCTCTTTTCATCACCCTCATTGACACCATCTAATACCTCTAATCTCCCCTCTCTCCCTTCATCTCCTTTCGCTTCTTCTCTTCTATGATTCATTCATTCACACTCCATAAGCACGTCTGGGCCAGAGGCGCACGCCCCTCTCATCTCGCCGCTCCGAAGCTACCATAATCTTCGTCCTACCATAGTCCGGGCTTTCCTTACGACCAATCTACAGCACCCCAGTCCTACCATAGTCCCCCACTTACCGTAATCTCAAGTCCCTGCCTACCTAAGCTACCGTACCCCTATCATACCATAGTCCATCAAGCTACCGTAATCTCCAACTCCTGACCTACCGTACCCCGCCCTTCCCTGATAACCGTCTGCCCCTCGCAATCAACTCCCCGTACATCTGCCCCTCCCCTCCCCCTACTGATGTCTATCACTTGATCACTTGTCCACCAGTACTACCAACAGGTGGCACTAAGCCTCCTCTCCTTATGTCCCTCTGCCCTTTCTCTCTTGACTCCTCCTACTCTCTCACCTGTCAGACAGTGCTAGAGAGCACTGGCAATGAAGAGAGCGCGAACAATGGCCTCCTCTGCCCGGTTGACGAAGGTCATCATAGGTCATTGGGTGTCTGTGTTATAGGGGGCACTCACCCAGTTGTTTATTCTCCCTCCTCTCCCTCCCCTAGGAGTACCGTAGGGAGAGGAGGAGGAGGAGGCACTGCTCTATTGTGCCGTAATGAGGGGGATGGACACAAGAAGATTGACTAGAATAGGTGAGAGGTCTCTTCACTTCTCGTGCTCTCTCGCTTGTCAGAGAGGTCGAGATAGCACGCAGAACGAGGAGAGCCAGTCCATTATTAGATCGGAAGGAAGGGGGCCGGAATGGAGGATGTAGAGCAGAAATGATGATCAGAGATGAGAACATGCAGTCAAACACAGACAGGAGGGGGGGATGGTACAGATGCAGATGAGAGGAAGCTTCAAAGAGACCACACAGGCAGTTCCTCCTCTTCCCCTCTGATTCAACAATGTTTTTGACCCCCGTTCCCCTTCCTTCTACATGATAATAGCTCTGAATAGTCCAAATAATGGACAGGAAGCCCATTGGGGGCTGGGACTGGGTCATAAACCAGAAAATGCCCTCTTAATGACCTACCTTGGTCTTCCGATCGATGAACGATTCCACCTTGATGATGGCGCGCACTCTGCGTCTGTCGTCGCCGCGCGTGTTCTGCAATCGATCGGCTACCGTAACCTGACTACAGTATCCACAAACTACCGTACCTGAAGCGCCTCCGATCTGAACAGGGGATGGGGCGAGGGCGGCAGGCGGCGGAGGCCCGAGAAGCGCGTCGAGTAGAGCTCCGTAGGCGACATCTGATTACGGTAGACTTCAAATCGATAATCGATCGATACCTTACCGTATCCCTGCTGCCCGTCGATCCCGACGATCTGTCGCTGCCGGGCGACGGCAGCGGCTGCTCGCTGCAATTATCGATTGGCCTACCGTAACCAATCACTTCTCGATCACCCGCTACCGTACCCTACCGTACCTCTCACTGTCGTCGTACTCCTCGAAGATCTTCTCCTCGACGATCTCCTTCTTCCACTGGACGACCTTCTTGCCCGTTGTCGTCATCTTCGATACCCTGAGACTATCGATTGGCCTTCTGCTCCACCGTACTCTACCGTATCTACCTGGTTCCGTCCGTGGTGGCGACCCGTATCTTGTCCTGGTTATGGCACTCGGCTAGCGGCATGGCTCATGCAGCACTAGCTCACCGGGGGGGAGTGTCTTGTGGAAGGGACCCGCGCTTGAGGTCGATCTGAAAAACAACCTCATGAGTGACGTGAGTGACAACTTCAAGTGTTAATAGGCGCAGGAGCTCAATCTCGTGCGAGACCAGACTACGGTAGTCACTCTGCGATAGGCCGAAAGAGGGAAATGGGAATGATAAGAAGGACACAAAGCCGAGTGCGCCGTTTCCCATCAGCAGGAGTCCGGCCGGTCAGATTGCTGATTACCCATTGATAGGGATGAGATTGGGACAGGGGAAGGGCAGGGTGGCAACAGTGGCTGATGGGGGGTGAGAACGAACGGGCCGAGATTGGGGAGGAGAGATAACATTTGGAGGAGGAGGGGGAGGGGGGAGTGAAGGGGGAGAGGGAGGGAGGAGGGGGAGAGTGGCGAACAAAGAGTGCAGAATCCTCCCTTGATCTCTTCTTTTGTCATGTTCTCTAGTCGGTCAGACAGGGCGAGAGATCAGGCGAAAGTGAGAGAGTCTGCCCCTTCCCCTCCCATTCTACACTCCATATCGACGTGCTTGTGTCATAGATAAGGAGGTGGAACTGTCGAGAATAACGGCTGTGAAATCAATCGAAATCATGATCAACCGTGCGGCGAAATCGTGATGAAATGATGAGTCTCCGCAGGCTACATTCTACCGTAGTCCCTCCCACTCCCTTGTTGATCTATGATCTCTACATTCTACACACTCTCTAGCCCGTCAGAGAGACCAATTCTCCCATCCCCTAACCGATTCCCGCCGCAGGGCACCCTTGCCGTGCCAGTTGGCAACAGCCAATCTTGCGCAATTTCTCACACACTGCACAGTGTTGAGATCGCCTTATGAATGGGGAAGAATAGGGCAGAGGGGGCTGGGATGGTGATAGGTGCGAGAGAGAAGTCAAGGGGCTCATCTCAAGCATGGGAAGTGGGGTCTTGCGCAATCGTGCAATCGTTGAGCGAGAAAGCAGAGTAATCCCACAGTCATAGATGATACCACTGTGAGCTGGCCAAGGGAATAGTCATATTCTTCGAATTACCATCCCTTATCTCACACTCCCTTCCTATCAGCCCATCTCTCTCTCCCCATATGCGAAGAAGAATGAGTCAGAAAGACGAGAAATAATGCCCCGGAAGAATAACTATCATCTCACACACACAATTCGAGACAAGAGAGCCATAGACACATCCCACTCACCACTAACAAAACAACTATCACTACTCTCGGGGTTGTTTCTAGGAGAGAAGAGTAGGTGAGGGAGGAGTCTCAACTATCGCATTTACTCTTTTCTTCTTTTCTGGCTGCGTATTCGAAAGGGGATCTTTGGCAATACTTTGCGCGAAACTTTACAGCTTCAAAACACCGATGAATGACGTGGAAGAAAACAAGAGTAAATCATAACTCGACAATCGAGCCCTTGCCAGAACCACAACTGGACTCACTATTGTGTTTTCTTCTCTATGAGACTCAACACATCGCCTCTACTCTATTCTGACTGCGTAATCTCAAAATGGATGGAAAAAGGAAACGGGAAATGATGAAAAATCGCCTCAACTAGGACCACAACTGTCCACCCAATTACCCTTGTTTCCCCACTAATCAGCTACACTCCTCCCCTCTTCTACGTCCATTACGCGACAGGGGGCTGGTCCACCTTTCAGGTTTCCGATTTCAGTCTCTTAGAAGGGGGCAGGTAGGACCATCCCACCTGGGGAGAGGGTACCGATTGTAGTACGGGGCAGGGACCTGGGTCGGGTTACTGTAGGTGTGAGATTGGGCTCGGGGTGTGGGCACAAGGCCCCTCTCCCCCTCCCTCTATCAATCATCCGCTGCTTATTTTTGCGTAAGGTGGGTGGGATGAATGAAAGGCGGGTGCAGACAGAGGAAGGCGCCTCACATGAGAATAAGATGAGAAAATAAGGGAGAAGATGAGGTCAGTTCGGAAATGAGCGCCCATCCCTCTCTATATTCTATCCGTTTTCTCTGCTTATAAAGTGTCTAGAGTATCGCTCACAGATTCATCAGATTCGCCAGATAGATAGGCATGGAAATGAGGGGATGACAGAGGGGAAAGAACGAAGAAGAGGGGTGACGAAGCGGAGTGCGATACAATCTCCAGAGGTGCAGCGAGAATAGGCGCAAATGCAAATTAGGAGGCTGACACAGCGAACTGCCTAGCGCCAGAGTGAGTATCATATTCCAATGCGCATAATAAATGCAGCCAACATCAACCATCCACGATAGCCGCTGACCAGTCGACTGATTGGGCTTCGAGACAGCTCGGTGCCTCTTGTGCAACGATCCTCTGCCCCTCCCTAGAATGGTATCGAGCGCCCTCTCCATTCCATACGCTATCTCCCTGTCTCTAACCCCAGATAGAGCGAGCAAACGCCCTCCGCCCGCGCTGATAAGGCCTCTCTCCCCTTCCTCTCATCAACTGTTCACACCTGTTATGACACGACCCACTCATCTTCAGAATATCGAAATCCTGACGAAACAACGCGTCGGCGTGCCGCACCGTGCCATCCGCTTGATCTACCTCTTGCTCATTCCTCGCTCGCTCCTCCCCAACACATCTACCGTACCCCACCTTATCTAAACCTGATGAAACTCAATCAAATGCTATCCATACCGCTCTGTACCATCCTGATCTACCTTCCCCCCTCACCCCTCCCCTCCTACCGTATCCCTATCCTCCTCCCAACACAGAAGCAAAAGTGCACATCTGTTCGCACTCATTCCTTTCAACGTTCTGCGCTCATCTAAAGTACTGCGCTACCGTATCTCTTCCACTCTACTTTTCCCCGATGTTTACACCTTCCCACCTATCCCCATCCCATCCTACCGTACCTCATGATTCATTTACCTGTCGCTTCTCCCTAGGCCTCTTCGATTCTCGATTGAGCTACTCTTGTGATCTTGTTATACGTGCATATACATGCCTTTACTATGCGCCTTCTGCAGAGTCCGCTTCCTCTTTTGATCAAGCTAGAAACGCTTCTCCTCTCTCACAGTCCTCTACAAGTCTCTCCACCCAGTCTCTCTATTGCCAGTCAGACAGCGGCATAGATCGAGCCCCTCAAGAGAGACCCGATCATTGCTTCCCTCTTCTCTCATCTCGCCCTCTCCTCTCCGCAGGTGCTCGCGAGTCCGTCGCAAAAAGTGATAGGAAAGGCTCCGTTATGAAAGAAGCGCGATCGCAACTTGAATTGGTCTAGCGAAAAAAAGCGGGGAGATTTGATTCGAATTAGTTGCGGTTTCGAAACGGCTTTCCAGGGGGATACAAGGAGCGGAACAGTCATAGAAGAGCCCCACTTCTTACGAAACGATCGGTTGCTCTCTCTCGCTCTGCGCCATACCAACAATGCGATAACAAGAAGGCGCACTGCTTGGATGCCAAAGGCAGCAGAGAGATGTTGTTTCGCAAGTGGATGAGGGGAGGGAACGAGGAGAGGAGGAGGGGGAAATGAACCGGGGCCAAAAAACAATGATCAGAGGCTCAGAGTGCCTACCCACCACCGGCACTGCTCCGAATGCGAAGTGAGCGATGGAGGTGGTTTCGCAAGGTTCGAGGGGAGGTGGGAAGGAAGCGGAGGGGAGAGAGGAGGAGGGGGGAGGAAGGGACAGATAGAGGAGAGAGGAGGAGCGCTTGATAGATAGATGAGTCAATGAGCATGTCTCATAAAACAAAGACATGGGGACGAATAATGGAGCGACGTAAATGAGATTCAGTCTGGATGATCTACAGAGATCGCTTCTGCTCCATCGAGCATCGAATGAATGACAGATGATAGACTAGGCGTCTAACAACCACATTACCCGAGGTCGGTTCAGAACCAACGAGTGCTGGAACCTATTTGGTTTCTGGACCGTAGCCCACAAACACTCCAGTAGTGTAGAATGACAGGGCAAAGGGTTCGATACGACCCTGGCCAGAAATCGAAGATGTTCCAGAGAGAAGAGCCCAACCCTCCTCCGTAACTGATACGAATGCAAAGTGAGAGATGAGGGGAATGAAAAAGGGGGAGTGAACTGATGGGCGGAGTCATCACCTCCTCTCCCTTCTCCTTCTCCGCCCTCTCCTCTTCCCCTTTAGTCTCACCGATTGACTGTTTTGCTTCTTTGGCGCACTCGGAGAGAGAGAGAGGGTATGCAGTGATACGGTAGATTACGAGGAAGTTGGGGACGATTGTCAAAGGATAGAACCTTAGCCAGGAACTGTAGGAAACAGTCGGAGCAAATTGCATCAGACGCTCCGGGATCATCTTTACATACTCCTCCAATGAATCAGAGACGAATCGTGAGAGAACATCGGCCGATTTCCGTGCTTCATACGTCACGGAACCAAAAACCTCTTTCGAAACTCGAATTAGCGCTGAAGTTCTTTACTGATAACGAACGCTAATGAGTCCTGAGAGGCTCCACTCCAACTTGTTTGTGCAATCCACTTCTAGCTCTGCACACGTTTGTAGGCGTTGATGTGCATTGCATCAGATCTTGGTCCCATTGATGTCATCGATGAATCGATAAACAACACCTCCTCTGAATGGCACTTCCCCATTCCCTTGAGACAGGGAGATAAGCACCAAGTGAGGACGATGAATAGGATGAGAAACGGGGAGAGAAACATAAAGTGGTAAACAACATCGATCTGGTCAACATTCAATTGATCAATGCGTTCCGGAACGCCTCACCCCTCTCCTCTTCCTCAGAATAGCCCATGCAGTCGAGGCATGAATCATGTTCTCTGGTTCCAATGTTATTCCAATAAGGAGAGAATCGGGTGAGTAGCGATGAGACGATGAACTCGAAATGGAAACATTAGGGGATGGAGTAACCAATACAGAGGAGCAATCCAAACCTCAGCGGAATTTCCAAATGAGAGAGGAGTGGCAGGGTCGTTAGCCGAGCCCACCTGTGGCAATACAATGCCCCCTACCACCCACTCATCAACACTTCTCCGCCGCTCTTTTCTTCTCATTCCGATACTCGCAACACAGGCGAATGGGGCATGTTTACTTGACTGTCCGTGAAAAGATACCAGGAGTACAGTTCAACAGAACAGTTCCAAAAGTGCCTCCGCTTTCTCGTAAATTGTACCCTATCGGGGGTTAGGAAATGTTTACTTCCTTATAACCTCGATACGATCAGCACCATCAATACACTGCCTAGTCAAAAGGCAGCAAAAAGTCCGCTCCATCTTACTTACTGTCATTAGCTCCATACGTGATGAATAGCCACTATTCTTCCATCAACCTACACACAGTCTCATCTCAAAGAATTCCTACAGTATCGGTTTATAGACCTCTCCCATATCATATTTCACTGGAATGCCGACGCTCCCCTTCCAAACATCCACAGACGAAGGGATTATCTGCCCGGTCCTGTGTCAACTGCTGATGTAACTGGGGGCCAATACCCTCTGACTTCGCCGATAGGTCAGCATTCTTTGATCTACCAAGCCCATCCATTCACCTGTCCACACAAATCACTCAGAAACTGAGGGCAGCCGATAACTCAGAACCTATCAACGCTTTGCCCTACCGGGAAACAACGCCCCCTCCGACCATCGTATCTCCTTCCTGTTCCCGGATGACACTTCATCTTGCATCAACACCACAATCATCACGTCCACATTCCTTATCCATTTCGCATGCTTTTTACCTGACAAATACTAGCAGCATTCGCAGCATTCCATGCCCATCTTCTCTCCTCCGTATTCCCACGACACAGCCAGACACCTCAAAGAGGCGCCTCAGGCTCGTCTCGCCAATTAAGAGGACGTGGGAACTTATCTTCCCTCTCCAAGACAACGACGACTACCTCGCCTTGAATAAGTAGTCGTTGATGTCGAGAGGGAAGAAGACTCCTCCAAAGTGTGAGAATCTTTTAGTTGAAGACTCAGTCATATGACTGGGGTACCGTGAGAAACGAGATGGTAGATGAGGACTATAGCAACCCAAGTCCTGGCGAAGCTGTCACGAAACTGATCGGTTCATCGATCATCATCGATGACGTCATTCACTACTTCATACATCCAGTCCCTGCTCACAGTGGGGCGTCTGGCACGTAGTTGCACGGGAAGTTGCCAATTCTCACCAATTCAATCTCACTTCAATAGCCAATCGGGTCGATGAAGATCTGCTGACGACCACAGAAACATCACGACATTATTGCATCAGGCCTTTCGATGATCTATTGAAACATCCACCTACATCGCTGGTACCTCTGATGGCAAAGTCCCACCATTCCTCCACCCTCTCCTTCGCCCATTAATCGTGTCTTCTCTAAACAATCCATCCATCTCCTCTCCTCCATCAATCCTCTCTCCTCTTATTGGCGTGACTCTTCCACTCTGATCTCCTCTCCGGACAAAGAAAGTGATTCGAGTTGCGCATCCACCAATTGAAAGATGGGGGAGAAGGAAGGGAGAAGGAGAGGGGAGGACTACAACCCTCTCTTCGCTTCCACTTCTATCTCCTCTCTTTCGATAGTGCGGTTAGCGCAACAGTTTCGTTGCCCTTCTTTTGTCATATTTCATACCCCAAAGGGCACGGTCTCAGCGAGACCAGGGAATGCAAGGGGCAATATCGGCCCTCTAGGTGCGTTGTCCTAGTGCACTCTCCATTCAATGACAACTGGTGACAGCTCATAACGGCCCACTGTTGCGAGCGGTGAGTTATTGATGCGACGATAGCCGTAAAGGGGGAAGTGGAATTCACTCTCTGAATCAAGTGCATAAACGACCCAGTCGTGGGGCTCTTTCACCAGTCAACAAAGCCGCTTCGATCTCATGTCTGCACCAAGTTTACCGTATCCTCCTTTGAAACAACTCCATCTGGCTCTAAGAGGCTCTTTGAATTGGAAATCACTGAGTCACTTGAATGAATAGATGAAAGAGTGGAGAGCACAGGGAGAGCTGAACGATGCTGGGGGCAAAAAACAGTATGAAAGCACGTCGAATAATCGAATAATACAAGAGGGGTGCCGCTTTGAAAAGCGAGGAAGGGGGATTCTGATTTGGGTCGGGCCCTTTCTTGATCTGAGCCAGTGGCAAAAACAACCCGGAGGGCTGTGCCTTCATCTTCTCTGACAGTCTATGATATGGGGGATTTGCTACGAACAGCACGGCCTTCATCGTTCGGCCCAATTATGACCGAATTTTGGGGTCTAACTATGAGTGATGTTGCTATAATTACTTTTAGCTGTACTCTGCCTGTCCTCCTTTCATCTCACTCGTCTAACACTGTCTTCTCATCTCCACTCCAACCTCGGCTGTCACTATAATCGCTGTACTTTCTTCTGTCCTCCGCTCCCTTGGGCCCTGTCTCTCTTTCCTTTCCCTTACCTCTCCCCAGTCAGGGTCTGTCTCTAATGATTATCCAGTGCACTTTTCTCGTTTACAGACCCCTCCATAACTGCCTCTCCCTCCCTCCACTCACTCAGCCCCTTATACAGCGTAATCACCGTCTCAGCTAGAGTGCAGTTGGAGTGAGAAATGGTCGGGGTCTCTCCATTCTCCGCACTCCCTCGTCGGTCAGACAATGCGAGAGAGTGTGTGAATAGGAGAGCCTCAGACAATTGGGCACAGTGCAGTGGCGTGGCCCGTCACACTAGTCAACACTCCCCCCACTGATTCAGGGAACCCAATGATCAGTCTGACGATATTTGTGGCGCCATGGACTGATAGGGAGAACACCGCACCGTGAGCAATTATTTCACACCTCAGAAAGGTTGTGCTCCCTATGGATTACGGTAGAGAAATCTCCGGAAGTGGCCCCAGCCAGTCTACGCTTTGATAAGAGAGGCGATAACATCTTGAGAAGACACCCTCCTCTCGTCTACCGTAGTCCCTGATCACTTCTCCCACTCACTTGGCACTAATTAGTTACGCGCTAATTAGCACTGTACGACACTCCAGGCGGTTAACAAGGGAACCGCAAAAGTGGTCCTCCATGAATCATAAATTTGATACCATAGTTCGAAAGGGACCCATGAGGGAAGTCCAAAACAGTTTTGAAAATATTGGATAATTGATTCCTAAGACCTGAAAATCGATTTTAAAAATACACCTATTTTGTGTGTGAAATTCCAATTCACCTCACCCAGACTAGTGTACGAGATCGGGAGCTCTCCGGACACGTCTCCAGTGGCGCAGCCGGTAAGGCGCTAGCATTTCTTTTTGAAGGTTGCTGGTTCGAATCCTTTTGCTCGAAGAATGTTTTGCTTTATTTTTCGAACTCTCCCCGCTTATTTCAATGTCTGAATGCACCGTTTTTTCATGAATTTACTCACCCTTGGTTGTTGCAAATCCTCATCTGTCGTCCAATACAAATCAGCACATTTTGTATTTGCAAAACTTAATGACCTTTAATATAAGGGTATTCCGAGATAGACGGGGAGAATTCGAAAAATACGGCAAAACATTCTTCGAGCAAAAGGATTCGAACCAGCAACCTTCCAAACGCAATGCTAGCGCCTTCCCGGCTGCGCTACCGGAGACATGTTCGGGGAGCTCTCGATCTCGTACACTAGTCTGGGCTAGGTGAATTGGATTTTCCCACACAAAATAGGTGTATTTTTAAAATCGATTTTCAGGTCTTAGGATGCAATTATCCAATAATTTCAAAACTGTTTTGGACTTCCCTTATGGGTCCCTTTCGACCTGTGATATCAAATTAATGATTCATGGAGGACCACTTTTGCGGTTCCCTTGTAAAGAGCAAGTGGCGGAATAAGGTCTCGAGCCAGAAAACCAAGTCTAGACGTCGTCGTAGATCAACGAGGACAATCAATAATCTCACCTCACAAATCAACCAGTTGTTGTTGTCGCGCCTGCCTTCTTGATGGATGGGGGAAGTGGAGGGAGGAACGGTAGAAGGGATGAGGAGAAGGGGAGGGAGGGGGCCGACCATCTCCCCTCCCTGCCCATTTCGCCCGTTGATTCACTGCGCGCTGCAACACAAACAAGCAAATAGTGGCGATACCGTACTCCTGATTATTCCTTGGAGTCACTGTATCCCTAAACTAACTTATTTCTCCCTACTTACCTCTCGAACGGCGCATCCACCCGAAACAGTCGCCTCTCCAGTCCGCTCCATTTTCAATCCTGTAATCGTGTTTTATGTTTCACTTCTCTAATTCCGTTACAGTAAAGGTATGGCACAGTGACACTCGGACACGTATCTCGACATCATTGGCACAGAAGGAAAGGGCAGGAAGCTTTTATCGGCACATAAAACTCGATATTTGCATACAATAAACAGGGAGCAAAACAACAAGGAAGTGGGTGATGTTGATCTTTGATCTCTTTACATGGGGACTACCACAATGTGGAGCAAAAAAAGGGAACATAGTGATGATTTCTATTCTACAGAGATAGGAGGGGATGGAAGGGGGAGTTGATCTTTGATCTCTACTCCTTCTGGAAAACAGCCTTCGCCATCTCGCCCACAGCATTCACGTGCTCGTCGGAGGTCGGAGCAAAGTACATGTCGAGCTGAGAAGAGAGATCAAAGATCAATTTAGTCTAAACAACACAGAAATCCGATGAGGAATCAATGATCTAAGACAGATGTAGGCTATCAGGAAACCTTGAAACTCAGATGAAATGAGTAGGTAAGCCCCCAGGCTCGTTCCAACTAACCTCGACATACTGTCGATACGCCTTGATCAACTCCATGACTCGCGCCTTGTGCCGACTCTCGCCCACGTACCCGAGAGAGGAGAGACGAGGTAGCTCAAGCTGGGAATGGAAAGATCTCATCAGAAACAATGCAATGATATTTTGATTATTTATCACCGTGCAATAAATGCTATTTACAATTAATGGTAGTAGCCCCTCAGTCGATCCCATTGCTGTCTCAAGAGAAGTGTCAAACCATATCAGACAGGTGAAACCGCAAGCGACAAATCTTTCACATGGCCGGATTGAGATAATTTAAAAGATTTGTCCGTGCTTCCAAACTTGTCGCTTTTTCTAATCATGAATCAATTCTAGGTGGGGTCACTAGCGCTATCGTGCCGTTATCACAGGCTGATAACTACGACCACAGCTTAATATTAGCTTTTAATATTGTCCCTCAGAAATATATTTTTAATCGACTGAAGCGCAGGCGATTGAAAAATACCGAAAGTAATAGTGTATGAAAGCCTGGTGAATCACCGTTCTCCCAAGTAACTTCTCCACTCTTTCTCACCTGCACCGACGTGACGAATCTTCTCGCATTCGTCTTCACGATCACTTTATTGATCGTCTTCCGTCCCGCCTCCTCGTTCACTCGATCCACCTGAGAGGAAACGATCGATAATTGCTGCTCATACCGTAATCTACTTCCAAGTGAGTAATTTTCTTAGAGCGGGGGAACTCATTGTCTCTCAAGTAAAGCGAGAGAAGTCACACATGATTCATCCTCTCCACCCCTCCTCCTTTCTCTTTATCGCAACCCTCTCATTTACTTCTCCTAATCGCTGCTCTCTTGTCTGTAAGACAGTCAGGGTGCGAATCTACAGCGATCGAAACTGACCCTCTTCCGTACTCTACCGTACCCATCCTTACCTGCCACAATATCTTCAGAAGAGCGCACAGCTGGGCGAAGTGCGTCTTGCTCGCGTCCGAATCGCCCGCGTTCCTCGTCATTCGACCTACAGCAGCGATTTTATCCCCTCCATTTCCCATGGTCTCTCGCTGGTTAGATACAGCTTAAGAACCAGGAAGATAAGTATTCCCATTTGATCACTTTGAAGATAATGCCGGAGAACCTACCGTAGTTGAGCGAGGGACGGGAAGGGAAGAGGACCGCCCAGGAGATCTGCGAATGCATTTGAACATATATATTATTTTTTTCAAGCTCTGCATACAATTATCGAATCATCGAGATCCCGACACTCAGTCCATGACTGCAACCTAGAGCTGCATAGAGTTTCACTCATTACAATTTCGTTTGGTCCACTTTCTATCCCATTCTGCTCTCGATTCCAATGGCTACAGTAACCCCACCGTACTCACCACTTTCACTCCTTCTATCCTTCGCTCGGCCGTTCCGATGTAGGCGACAATCGCCTCGCCCATCTGAAATGACTCATTGACCTACCAGTCGATAATACGGAAATAATATGGAGGGGCTACTGGATGAACCATCCCACCCATCTCTCATGTCCCTTCCCCTCTTCTTCTGTCTCCCTCCTCTCCCCCATCCGCGCACTCCCTCTCATTTCTGCTTCCTTTTTTCGGGATGTGTCATCCGAATTGACGACCGACTGTAGCTCCCCAATACGAACGGGGAGAGAGAAGAGGGGGGCAGGTTCTTATTCGAAAGACAAAGAAGGGACCTCCCATGTGGTGCCCGCAGTTCCCACTACCGTAACCTATGAATCATCATGTCTCTCTCAGGGTGGCCTATCCATAAAGAAGGAAATAACTCACAGTCGCATCCCTCTTTCAGTCTTCATATTTTCTTCCTTGGCTGCTGAAATACAAGACTGAAACACCGAAACACACCACAGTTCACACTCCAAGTATACTCTTGATTCATCAACAATTATTCAAATAAGCGAGCTTGTAAAAGATTAAATCTTTATTCGAGGCATCGAGGCAAAAACAACTTTACAAGCAAGCAAAAGCAAGCAATTTAATTCCGAAGAAAGTGTTTTACACTGGAAAGAATTAAGCACGAATT
>LS532624.1:1462811-1481124 GCA_900490775.1 Pristionchus maxplancki
TCGGTAGGGGGAGCTCTCTCCCCACCTGCTCATCCAAAGAGAGAGAGGGCGAGGTATGGGTCTCTGGGTGCGCTCTAGTCGCGCCGGGTAAGAGACCCGCGGGAGAGGCGAGAGAACGCCCCGCCCCCTTCGCGTTCTCTGCTTCCGCCACTCTCTCTGCATTTTCATTGTAGGCGCGCGCCGCTTTTGAACCTCCGTGATCTACATAGCTTGCAACTATTGATCTCTGCTCTAAAACTGGTATTTTCGAAATATGCTCAAACCTACAGTATTCAGGAGTGAGCGTCGATCTGCACATGACCTACCTGGCTGCGGCGAAGCTCGGAGACACAGTCCAGCTCGACGCTGAGGTCATCCGGTAGGTCGTTTGATCTACCTACCGTAGTTTATTAATCGATGCCAATCGATACTTGCAGATCAGGCAAATCGATGGCGTTCACGAAGGCGTCGCTCTACCGTAAGCCCGAGATGACCCTGATCGCTACGGGACTCCACACCAAGGCCTTCCCCGCCCACGCAAAAATCAGAACGGACGTCCTCGACGGAGCCAAGCACTGATCGATATCGATTGACCTACCGTATTCGTGAGTACCTTCGTATATCGTCATCTGACTTGTAGTGCCAGTTTTCCACACCGTGTATCTTTTGTCCATAGCGCATTCAGATAAAGTTTGTTGTTTTCATGCAAACTGTCATCGTTCAACATCGCGTGCACTTTTCCACATCCAGATTGCAATAAATAGCTTTATTGCAACAGCAAACACAATTTTCTTTCTCGTTTCTTTCCCTCTTCCCACTCATTCGCCCGTCTCTCCTCGCCCCAACGCGGTCCATGCGCTCGCTCCGCTGAGTGCTCTCAATGTAGGTCTAACTACGGTATCCATTTATCGATTCGTTTCTACCGTATCTCTTTATCGATGCCGCTGATGGCCGCCCGAGTCGCTGCCAAGTTGGCCGCCGCAGTGAAGCCGTCGGCCGCCGTCAATCCACTGCACTACCGGGCGATGCTGCGATTCTTCGAGATGGATAAGGAGGACGCCACCTTCACGGGGCTGGTGTGGGACGTCAGTTACCGTTACTCTTTAGCCTTATCGTATCTCGAAAACTATCCACTACTGATCTTTGATAGTCTACTGTATCCTACCGTGTCTCAATGCCGATCGACAACTGATCTCTTATCTCTGCAGGCGCGCATCACCAACGTCGAGGAGCAGCGGCTCTCCGCTGAATTCATCGTAACACAGAGCAAGGTACGCTTTTAATCTCGGTCCTGATTGATCTTTGATCTCTCTTCCGATCCAACACTTCGGCACGCTCCACGGCGGCTGCTCAGCGACAATGGTCGACTGTCTCACGTGCGCCGCGCTCATCGTTGCGACTGGAAAACCCGGTAAGCAGTCTGACCCAGGGAACTACCGTACCCCAAATACATCAACCGTAGTATTTCAGCCGTTTCGGTCAATCTCAACATGTCCTACATGAATCCCGCGCCGCTCGGCACCCTAGTGCGAATCGACGCCGAGGTTGTCAAGTCAGTTTCTTCATTACTTCTGATTCGGAGAACCACAGTCCGACTAATAATTTCGAAAATAACAGAGTATCTGCAAATATAATCCCTTCAGGATCGGTAGATCACTAGCCTACACGAAGGCAGAGCTGATCGGAGTGAAGGATGGAGTCGAGATCGAGATTGCCTCTGCCAAGCACACTCTCGCTTTCAGCAATCGAGTCTACGTGCGAGACAAGAACGAGCGAGAGTTCAGTATACGATAGGCATACTGTACATACTTGCGATAAGCATACTGTACATATCAGATCGATCGATTGTATTCAACATTTTTACTTGCAACAATGACGCCACCCGTGGAACGAGAAATAAACTCGATATAGAAATGTGTAACGCAAAAATAGTCCAACAATAATAATGCAACAGATACTGTATCCCTATACCGTAATCGATAATTGATAATCTATCGTACCCTCTACTTCTTCTTCTTCTTGGCGGGAAGCTCGAATCCGTCAATGTACTTCTTGTCGATACCGTACTCCGCAGTTAGCATCGTAGAGACAAACGCCACCTACAAGTAAAATATTGTTTGTATTTTCCCATATCAAAACGTGTAAGTCATCAATCAACTCCCCCTTTCTTTGCTTCTAAGCCATCTCCCAAACCCAAACGCACCAGGTCTCTCAACACAATCTTTACTACCAAATCAACTACCTCACAGCGAGTGACACGTTAAAGCTCCTTCTGAATCCAATCAAAAGCCTATTCCCCACCTGGCTGCCCTGTAGTTGGATGCAGTTGCCCGTGAAGGGGGCGCATGCCTCGATGACGGAAGCAGACGCCGCCACGCCCACTTGCAGTATGCAATGGATTATTTTCAGTTGTGGTTACGCAGCAACAATGGTGCAGCAGCTATCCTTTATTTTCATTTCAGAAACGACATCGCGCGCGAATCAATCAAAGGGCAATCGCTAAAAGTCATACACTGCGTGGAACCGCAAATTAATAGGTGGCCACATTTAGTTAGACAAGCAACTTCTACATTGAGTAAAGACTCATCAGCAACTTATGCACCATGTAAAACAGCAAAATTATTGTTGAACAAAAGCCAAAGGGCAAAATAATGCCCACCTGTGAGCGAGTTCCTTCGCGTCGATTCCGAGCATCTCGCAGTTGTTTACAATCGTCACCTTCTTGTTCCCGATCCGATTCTCCGTCTGCAATCGATATTACCAGGTTACGGTATGCCAGGCTTAAGATACTGCACCGCCCAGGGAGATAATCAATAATCGTCGACTACGGTATCTCACCTTGAGATGGATCTTAGGCGCCTTCATCTTGTAGACGAGCTTCCGCTTGTCGGGCAGCTCAACGATGAAGGTCGGCGTTGCGAGAACCTGAGGGGTACGGTAAAAATGGGGTACGGTAGTCTTTTAAAGAGAGAAAAAGTGAAAAAAAATCGAGACATTCACATTGCGCCTTATCTCATATAATCCACGAAACCTAAATTGACACGGATTCTCATCCACCACAATGGCAGGAAATCCAGAATGGAATTATGCAAGTCTCACCCACCTGAATCTTCTGATTCAATGTATTCCAATCCATCGTCGTCTCATTCGACCGGGCCAGTTGTGCCAGCAGAGGATCCATCTTCACCAGCTTGCCCTCGTTCAGATTCTGAAATTTGTTTGAAATGATCGAGGAATTAGTTCGAGGACTATCAAACATCCCTGCTCTCTCACAATGTCATATATTATATGCGAAACACCATTTACCCTCTTGCAGATTGTGGACTTTATAATATCAGTGATAGACTCGTGAATGGCAAATAAATCGGTGACTGCTGTCACGACATGGTTTCATAAATTTCTGAGACATAGTATCGCCAGGGGCCGTCTAAACATTTCAATCTCACCAAATGTATCTGCTTTGGAAAAAAAACGCCATCAAGAGATAATTTGTTTCCGACAATTGGTACCAAAAACAACAACATATCCAAAGGTTTCATGTTCTTGGACAATTACCGAAACATCGTTTCACCAAGTTTCCCGAAGACTTTATTTCTCGACTTTTCCAAATCTAACCTGCGCTTTGACGTATCCGGTGATGCCCTCTCGCAGCTCCTGAGGCGTCATCGATTGACCCTGAAGATATAAAATCCCTGAAGCACAAAACAAGTGAAATTATCAATCAATATTTTGGAACGATTCAAACTACAGAATCCCTTCCCTACCGTACCTTCTCGGCCTTCTTCCACGTCCTCACGAGCGGCATCAGGGGCTCCGTCAGCGAGAGCACCTCGTGGATCGTCGGACCAATCTGCAATATTGATTTTTTTCTTTATCCAGATCGACCACAAAGATCAAACCCGAACATCGACCCAGGGCATAATACTTCCTAGCTGAATCCTCAAACTTCTAATCACGAATCATCATAGCTTAGATAGTGTCCGCGTCTTACTTATTTTTGATTAACTAAAAAATCGATATTCTACCGTACCTTCTTCGTCTCCGCCTCCTCGTCCGTGATGCGCTCATCCGTCAGTTCGAATGACTTGAGCAGTGGATGGTCCCATGTGACCTTCAACGGACTTGTTATACATCGTCGCATATTATTCAAATTACAGAATCAGCGATTTTTAAATATCAAAAGCACAATGATTTTCCAAAGTCATTCGATGACGTAAAAGCGCAAATGCTTTTTTTGAAAAATACTAATTTTATGTTTCGAAATTCCATGTGAAACGGTGTTTCGAATATGACATAAACTCGTCTTAAATGGACATTCTTTGATAATTTAGAGACACCTGTGGTGACAATACACATGCAATCTAACTCACAGCAGCGATCACATCGTTGCCCTTTCCCTTTCCCTGGATCTTCACGATGGGCGCGCCCTCCATCTTGTTCACCTCGTCCAGGAACGTCGCGAACTTCTTGTATCTGACCCATTTACATGTTAGCATAGCTAAAATTTACTTCGATTTTTTAATTATAATCCACTGTCGGCTACGAATTAATAAACGATAAAAGGTCTGAACTGTTACGAATCTATGAAACCGAAAACGTTTACTTTGATTTTTTATACTTTTTTCCCCACTGTAAATTGAAAAAAGGGTTTGAGCTATAACAAATTTATGAAACCGAAGCCACCCACTTGGTCTTCTTCATGTCCAATCGTCGATTCGCCGGGACGCAGGGTAGGAGGCATCTGCGAGGGATAATTACGATATGATAGGAGCCAACGAGGGTACTGTAGCGGCACTTCTATAGATTGTGAGACCAGCCCAAAAGCGCGCACTGTAGCTTGTGGTAGGTCACGCCGGGAGATAATTACAAGTGAGCAAGTGTTACCTCGCATAGAATTGGCCGACATCGAAGGGCAACGGGGCGGATTTGGTCATTCGGTGCTTGAGACCGGCGAGGAAGCATCGGAGCAGCTGCAAAATTCGTGGGAAGGTTGGAAAATTAGAAGTCGAATTACTACTTATGGCGATTATTCACTACCGAAAATATTAAAATTGCAAATGTGTGATTTCAGTCTCACTGATCCGTCTTAACTCAAGCCGTATCTCGTTGTTCAATAGACGTCTCGGTCATTGTTTAATATTCATAGTTCACTAACCAGCTCCTCAGGTGTGTCCTCATCCTCCTTTTCTTCCACTGCTTCTCCACTCTCTTCTCCCTCCTCTTTCTTCTCCTCCTCTCCCTTATTCTTCTCTTCTATCTCCAGATTCTCCACTGCTTCTTCCAGTTTGGGTTCCTCGCTGGCCATCGATTGGATCACGTCGGCGACGCTGATCGTCGGAGCCGGCTTGCGGTCGCCGAGCTCCCTGGAATAAAATATTCAATTATTATTGAAAGTGCAATCAATCAATTTCTTCAAAGATGCACATAATGAGACCAGCGAAATCTATGTTCCACATCGCAATGTAACCAATCAGGAAAATGATAAACCCAGTGAATCAGCAAGGTATCAGTTTCATCAATGTTCCAAAAAAAATGATCCAAGACTATTTTAGTTTCAACGGATCATGAATTCGAATGAGAACCTAACTATACCAATGTGATGAGCCCTACCGCTTGATGAAAGATTAAAACATCAGAAACGGTTGCTGCTATCCCATCGTTGTTCCGATGAGGTACCAGTTTCACCATTAACACTAACAACAAGAAAGGATTGAGTGAACTGAAACAGTTTTGACTAACAAGCAGAGCAATCCAAATAACTACCAACCAGAACAGATCCTTGTCGATGTGGAGTATCTGTACTCCTCGCCCCTTCATCCCACACGCACGCATCTCCGATGAGCTCATCACTGCCCTGGTGAGATAAATGATTATAAGAATCCGAGAAATTAGTCAATGATTAGAGAAAAATCTCAAGATAGAACTACATAGTCCACATGAAACATTATTGAACCTTCCTGCCCTTAATCATTCAGAAGCTAACACCCACGAGTCATCCTCTACTAGCCTATCACGAGAAGAGGTACAAACAATGACAGCGAAAGATTCAACTGACTTGCCGACAGCTACTGGCCCTGTGATGGTGTCTCCCTGGATGGTGCAGATCACGATGGGAGCGCCTACGGAGAAGTCGGGCAGACCGAAGTGCTCGTTGCAGATGACTCCTGAAAGGAATTGCATGGGCTGATTCTACTTCCTCATGCTCACTTGTGTCTCGTTTCTCAGAAACCATTTCAACGTATTCATATGTCGTTCACCAAAAAAAAAATTGTCTGATTTTTTTTAAATGGTGAACTTTGGAGCTAACGATTGTAGTTTTCAGTTTTCAAATACCTGGCAGCATGAGGTCGGCTCCGTTCTCGAGGAAGGAGAAGACGTTGCGATGAACGAGGAGGATCGGCCACGCCTCTTGCGACAGCCATGTCGCGTAGACGGTGGGGAAGAGGGTGCGGGACTGGAATGGGTTATTCAATCGATAAATGTACAGTCTTAGCACATAATATGATACCTTTTCGATATAAGATGTATGCTAACTGGCAAAAAATTAATAACTACCGTAACCCAGAAGTAGATCAAAGTCAACTCACTTTGTCCTCGGTGAACTCGAAGAAGAGCGGCACTTTCTCGAAGGTGTAAAAGTCGATGAGATACTCGTTGAAGGTCGTCAATCGACCACTGGCCACACCATTCTTCGATAATTGTGACGAAACAGACGGAGGCAATCGGGCGATAAGCTTCTTGCTGCAATAATTCGATCAATTCGGATTCAATTGATGTAAATCCACTCACATATCGGAGTTCCGCATACTCGCATTGTTCTTGACAGAAAACGGCTTCTTGAACATGGTCGAACGATGCGAAAAACAACTATTAAAAATAAATAATAAACTCGGACGACTTTTTACAAGGGGTGGTGAATTCATGCACCACGAAATTGCGAGGTTTCATGCATGTTTTTGTTTTTGTTTGTTTTTAAGTTGTGGTCGTTCTTTTGTCAAGTTTCCCTGTTTTTTTTAAAGTCAAAATGACGATCCTCGTCGTCATACGTGTTATCGGTTCAAAGTTCGACCCATATCTCTCCCCCCTTCTTGCGACCACATGTTATTCTCTTTTCTGCGCCTCTTCCGCACTTGACGAGAGTTCTCTCGCATTACATCGATTGTGGACGTGCGGCTCTCACGTCTCGCTAAACAGGAACTGCATTTTGAAAGTCGATTGTCGATTGAACCTTTGATCTGCGCGCCGTTTCGCTCATGCTTGTCCAATCGCAATATTGGCTACTGTTGCACTTCACTCGTGCCTCCATTGGTTGTAATAAGAAGTTGTTTGTCCAGATTGGAAGATGACGTCGGACGAGCAGGTCCGCATCATCGTCCTCAACGATGGCGACCATCTAGAAGCCGTCGTCCGGCGATTCGAGCAAGGTGAAAATTATACTCCTCAAGGCGTGGTAGATCGAATAGCCTATCAGATGCAATTTTTAAAAAGTTTTCGCCCTACGTCTGCGAGTACTATTTAACTGTGCACGGCATTTGCATTACGATAGAGCATAGGTCTCTCAGTCTCATTCCAAACATGCAAATTGAGGTTGCGAGAGATCATTGTATTTCCATGCATTTTGCATACGAGTGAGAAAAGACAAGGAAGCTACGTATTGTCCCTAACCATGGTAGCTTTCTCGCAATCAGGTTGGCGAGTGCACTTCGTGTTGGGGGACAATCTTCTGGGGAAGTCGGTGGTGCTGACGACCTCCCTCTCGCCCCATCCCCTTCCGTGGAGCAACCACGGATCCGCCCTCAACGCCAAGGCTGAGGTATGCGTGTTGGCGTGAAACGTTCTTCAAACCGTAATTAACATGTTTGAAAACAATAACAACATGAGTTTTCCAGGTAGCCTGCTCGACAGCCGGCTCCTTCTCCTATGAGTTCTTCGTGGATGGCAGGTAGGCTTAGCATTTTAAAATGTATGCCTATTAATTGACGAACAGGAATTGTAACCTCATGTGCTTTCAGCTCGACTCGTAATGGCTGTGGCTACTTCCTGGTTGATCCGTCCCTCTCCATCAACGGGTCTCCTCTCCCACTGGATTCCGTTGTCGGCCAGACCCATCTCGCGAAGCTGCTCGGTAAAGATATTTTAATTCGTTAACTGTGACAATAAAGTCATTTGAATGGATACGCCCAGGTATAATTACATTGTTAGCTAGAGAAAGATCAGATACTGGAAGGACAAATAATTGTTTGTAAAATCACTTGACGGAAACCGAAACCTTCCAGGTCCCCTTTCGGAATGGAAAGATCGCCTGCGCGTGAGCAAGGAGAGCGGCTACAATATGGTATGGAATTACTGTAGATACGTGAGCTACGGTAAATACAGTAATCAATAATGCAGATTCATCTGACGCCCATCCATTCCCTCGGTATCTCGAACTCGAGCTACTCGATCAAGTCCCACCACGAACTGAACGAGACACTCAATGAGGTACGGTATTTTGATTATTGGATAACAGGGAGCCAAGTGTATATTAGCCATGCAACTTTTCTTAAGAAAGTTATCGAAATTGTGAAGGAATAATTCGCTAGTTGGTCCTTACAAAATTTTTGAAATTGGTATTAGTTTCCGCCCTGTCTTTGAGTACTTGACATAGTCTTGCAACATGATACTGCAAAGTTCCATTTTTTCAGAAGGATCGCCCGGTCTCGTTCGACGAAGTGACCTCGCTCGTGAATGAGATGGAGAAGGAGTGGGAGATGCTCACGGTGCAGGACGTGGTGTGGAATCACGCGGCGAAGAATGCGCCCTGGCTGCAGGTACGGTAGGGGTACTGTAGGGATACTGAATTGCACTGTAGAGACATTTGTGAATACTGTGATTCTGCTGATGTAGGTCGGTCTGGAGATTATTCGTGTATACCTATTTTGCAAATTCACGTTTCACAAGTTCATCAAATTGCGGGCGAGTTGGCACAACTCTAATTTCGAAGATACAGTATCTCTAAATAATCAATAACATTGTATTTCTTAAAGCATCTAGCGGGTTCGTTTTGAATAAGTTTATCTATGAATTTATCTTTTCAGGAGCACCCCGAATCGGCCTACAACTGCGACAACAGCCCGCATCTGCGGCCGGCCTACGTCGTCGACCGAGCACTGCACCATTTTGGAAGGGAGATCGGAGAGGGTACGGTGGATTGATTTTCTGGTTACGGTAGCTAGTTTATAGATCAATTCTTTATTTTCTTCTTGAAACTATGATATAATTTCAGGCAAGTGGTCGGACAGAGGCATTCCGTCGTGTGTCGATAGAGAGGAACACATTGGGGTGAGCTCGGCTCTTTTTTTAATTTTTGGTTTGTGTTTTGGTGTCTGAACGAGTTGGAGGAAGCGTGTTTCACCGAGCAATGACAGCCATCTGGCATTGAACTGTGTCGTTATCAGAACGACGTTTGCTAGGATAGAACCAAATAACTAAAAACGAGAAAAATGACTTTCGTACATTCTTTTCTGGCTGCATGAGTCGTGTTTCAACTGTGCTGCATAGTCAAATATTCTTGAGTCTTTTTGATTAAGTGCTCGTTCATAATAACACAATTCATCGTCACTTTCAGGCGATCTCCCACTCTCTCCGTCACTCGATTCTGCCCTCCCTCTGTCTGGCCGAGTTCTACCAGGTTGACGTGGAGAAGAGTGTGCAGGAGTTTGCGAAGATTGTGAAAGGTTCGTTTTTTAAAAACTTTTTCCAGCGGATGATACCATCGAATCATTTTTTCCATGTAATAGCGAGTGTATAATGTAAAAAAAATTCAAACACGGTAACCGAAAGTCACATTGTTTGAATTTGATAAATTGTTTTGTGAATTTAGCTTGTCTACAACAAACAACAATTGCAGGCGGTCCCTCCACCGACAGTCTGGACGAGCTCCTTCCCCTGATTCAGGATGAGAAGTACAGGAGGAGAGGATGCACGGTGGATATGGAGAAGGCGGGAAGGATATTCAACCGGACGAGGTTGGTTGGGGCTGCGGGGATCGTACACAGGAAACTGTGGTGATTTGTGATTAGTAGATGGTATTTCGGCTGTTCATATTACCAATCATTTTTTTCAAAAAAATATGATAAATTAATATTAATTAAGGGGTGACGCCTCGGACGAGTCTCATCGCGTGCACCTCTGCGCAGAAGCCTTCAGAAGTCATCTACTGCATCTGAATGGAGAGGGAGAGAGGAAGGCGCAATCGGTGAGACAGTTACTGTCGATTTTGAGCTGCAGTTTTACGTGAAAGCTGTGCATCCATCTTTCCTAGCTTTCCCTTGCACAGATTTTTTTTTGAAAAGGTTTCACTAATTGCTAACTAGGTGGTTATCGTATTCGAATGTTACTCTTCTTCCTTTGAATAAGAGATGCAGCTGATTTTCTCTGGATGGGTTGTAGTAAGCTTTACTCTTGCAGATAATAGACGACATCGTGGGCGCGTGCTGCGGGCACATTCGCTACGAGAGAGTGGAGGGAGGAGGACCGAGGAAGGGAGCAGTGACGGAGAAGGCTCCCCTTCTCACCGAGTACGATATTCATTGATTGGGGCGTGTAGAGGACATTTATTGAAAATGGAGAGATTTAGTGTGCTACTTAAGGGTAAAAAAGGGTTTTACGGCAGTACGCTCGTTATTTGCTACACTTTCAGTTACTTCCTGCACGAATTCGAAGAGGGAAGTGGATGGGAAGAGGAGGAGGAGAATGCATTCGATGAGAGGAGAGCGAAGGTGTGTTGATACTTTCTGGTATTTGGATGTTTCATAGATGCATACACTATCGAAGAGTAGATTCCTCAACGATTCTGTGGGAATTTCCGTTGAAACTAGAAAACCAGACTGCTAAAAGTTAATTTGGTCTTGATATCTTCGTGTTTCAGCAATATGTCAGTACCTAGAGGAACTCGTTTCACCAATGTTCCCATGATTGTGGTAAATCGTAAATCCAATATTCAGTTCCTGATGGCCTTCAATGGCTGGGTGATGTCGCACGACCCTCTCAAGAACTTCGCCCTCAGCGACAGCGAGGTGTATCTACGGAGGTGAGGGGGGGGGGGAATTGGAACGCGTGATTTTTTTTTGAACTATTGGAAGTGCCTTGGAAGTAAAAGAGAAATACACACTGTTTACGTCCTATTTCAATTCGAGTATGTATAACATGCAAGTTACAGGCATTCAATTATATCGCGTTTTATCGTAATTTTATTAAATGTTCTCTAGCCGATAATCACGCGTGTAGTCATTCGCTCACTACGAGTTTCGCTACTTGTAGTAGATGCAATTATTAGTGGGACTCTGATCATGCGAAATTTATTTGCCGAAATAAAAATAATTTGCAGACAGCTGGTATGCTGGGGCGACTCGGTGAAGCTGAACTACGGCGATCGACCCGATGGAAGCTCCTTCCTGTGGAGATACATGCAGGTGAGGACGTGCGGATGAGACTTAGGAGGATATGAAAGAAGATTTACAAGTAAAAAGGGTGATAAGCTAATTGATTGGTTGATTTAATGAAATTGTGTGAATGATCATGCTACTTCGTTGCTGTAGAGAGCATAGTGGCTGTCAAGCTCGAAATTGATGGACTGAGACTCTTATTTAATTCCCGGATACATTGTGAAATTAGATTTATTAGTTCATTATGAGAATGCCATAAATCGAATAACTGCATGTGCTTGAATGGTATAGTAACTATGCAACTCGAGTTCAGTTGGCGGAGATTGATATTAATTATTGGTTCCATCTCAGGAGTACACGGAGAAGTGCGCGCGCATCTTCCACGGCGTCCGCATTGATAACGCCCATGGAACGCCGATTCACGTGGCCGAGGTAAACGAGAGATTAAATTTCACTTTCTGTCGTTTATTTCTTTAACAATTCTTTTCGATTTTTTTCTCGTCTGGTAGTTGCCGAACAATTGATTTCATTGTACAATTAGTTCACTTGTGTTCTTCGCGGACCAAGGATTCGCCTAGGCGAGAAATTGTGCACTTGGTCGGGTTCATTGCTAATTAAAACGATTCCATTGCAGTACCTGCTCTCGGCCGCGCGCAAAATCCGCCCGAATCTCTTCGTTTTCGCCGAATTGTTCACGGGGAGCGAGCAGTTGGACAACCTCTTCGTGAACAGACTGGGCATCACCAGTCTCATCAGGGGTTAGTTTTGAGACTAGGAGCTGTGCGATTCGGTGTTCCTAGTTGATGATATGACCAGGGTGGATCGGTTTGGAGTAATAGTTACTCGCAATTGACTGTGAAAAAGAGACAACCTTAGTATTTTAATTAATTAATTATTTATTTATTCTCAGAAGCGCAAGCGGCGCACGACTCGCACGAGCAGGGCCGGCTCGTGTACAGATACGGAGGAGACGTCGTCGGTGAGTGGGAATTGCGGATTGATTTTGTTAATTATATCTAATTTGGGTATTTGTAAAATTGTAGTTGTCGGTGAGTGCGGGAGTGCTGTGAATTTTTCGTTCCTTGCCTTCTTGCTCGAAAAGAGCAGTTGTTGATTTGATGCTTCGATGAAACGATATGATATACGTGCAGCTAGTAAATTCAATGGGACGTAGACGATCAGAAGCATGAAAATATAATTCTCATCTTCTATTTCTTGGTTTCGACGTATCTGTTTAATGAGGTTTGAATTGCCAGAATTGATAATTAACGGTAATGTATAACATTTCTCGATCGTTGATCTCTCCTGACCTCAGGCGCGATGATGCAGAAGCGGGTGCGTCTCTCCGCGCCCTCCGTCGCTCACGCCTTCTTCCTCGACCAGAGCCACGACAATCCGTCGCCCGTCCAGGTGAGAGGGGGTAGTGATTGGAGGGTAGGTTGTGGTTTCATGGAGGATATCTATTGCGTCGAGAGTTAGAAATTTAATCATAATCAGGTGTACTGTTCTTGAAAATAAGGTTATATAATTTCTTGAAAATAAGGTTATATAATTGTTTGGGTAGGATAAAGAAGGTTTCGCTTGGCGTAGAAGTGGATGAACTCAGTTCATAAAGCAATTCTGATTACATGTTGTCCTGATGAGTTGTGAAAATGATGGTAGGCAATCCGAAGTTTCACATAATCTATGAGTAACCCTCTTGCACAATTTTAATAATTTCTTAATTCATTTTTGTTCTAAAAAATAAAAAAAAGCATCATCCTATTCCGTTACTCTCCAATAAGCTCGCCTCCTTCTCCAGATCCGCTCAGTGCACGATCTCCTCCCCACCGCAGCGATGATCTCGATGGCGTCGTGTGCGGTCGGATCGACGAGAGGATACGATGAGATCGTGCCCCATGCGGTAGGTCGGCACTGTTTCAGATGGCAATCGGAATCTAGGAATTATTTCTTCATTGAGCATTTTTATGGAATTAATTGAAGTGGTCGCGTTCCATCGAAAGTTATGGCTCATTAAAGCGAGGTTTCACCCAGGAAATTATGATATATAAAAAAATATCTAGTGTACACAAAACAAAAGCTCGATACCATCAGAGTAAGCAGCTCTTCTTGTGTTTGTCCCACTGCTGAAACGTCCAGTTGCCGAGTCTATTCCGTCAATTGTTTTATGAATTAGTTTATTGGCATCAGTCAGTACATTCCGAAGCTATCGCTTCCTCACTCCCCCCATTGAAGATCCACGTCGTTGACGAGACGCGTCTGTACGCGAGATGGACGGAGGGCGAGTCGAGTCAGGGCACGGGACTGATCGCAGCGAGGAGAGTACTCAATCAGCTGCACGCGAGACTCGCCAAGGACGGATTCGATCAGGTGAGAGGACTGGTGAAGGAGGATTGGGTTGTTTGAAATACTCCAAGATGCGATTGTGATTGGGATGTGCCGGGGATGATAGGATAGCAATGAAGCGTGAGAGCTAAGGGGTGAATATTTGAAACTTGAGATTTTTTTTCGACGTTTTGCCCGGTATCAACTAAACAAAAACTACATACGCGATTGTATGGGAGTAGTGAAGCACGAAAGTCATTTTCTTCTAAGTTATTTTTCTTCTCGTCTTCGGCATATAGTTGAGCAAATTTAAGTCCATTACAGGTCTTCGTGGATCAGATGTCGCCCGACGTCGTCGGCATCACTCGCCACAACGCCGTCACCCACGAGAGCGTCGTCGTCGTGAGCCACACGGCATTCAGCAGAGACGCCGTCGATAGGGAGGGAAGGGTGAGCAATTTGCTGTTTCGGTGGTAGGATATGGTCTGGGTTTCTCTAAATACTCCAATGTATCGTCGAAACCTTCCCTTCAAAATAGGATAATGATGCAGATGCATACCTTTCCACCCTCAGTGGCGACCACTTTTTCACATAAGGGGGGGACCATTATGTGAAAAAATTTTTTTTTTGAATTTTTTTAGAATATCATACGCATTCGATTTGCAGTTCCTAAACGTACTATTTTCCGTTAAAAAAGTCAAAAAAAATCTATGCGAAAAAATCTTAAATTTTTTTAGACTTTTGTAGCGAATAATGGTACGTTTAGATACTCTAAATCGAATGCGTATGATATTCTAAAAAAATTCGAGAAAAAAATTTTTTTCACATAAGGGTCCCCCCCCCCTTATGGGTCCCCCCCCCCCACCACGGTGGTGATGCGCGCAACATAAGGGGGGGGGCCCTTATGTGAAAAATTGGTCGACACTGGCGTGGAAAAGTATGTGCAGATGACTCGAGGTTTTGATGATATGATATGAGGATATTAGGACTGGATTCAATAATGATACTATGATGTATGTTTTTAAAAAGTCGCTGATTGTGTAGTGGTAATTCAATGTTTCATTACGGTGGAATAAGTAAGATTCGTTAACACCGTTTAATTTTAGGGATTTTGTCGGCATTAAATTACAACAATATTGCTTTTTTCTGAATGAATCATTTGAGGTGAATCTTCGATGGATTCCGATCTCTGGCGTCCTCGAGGAGATTCTATTCGAGATGGAAGTGAAGGAGGAGAGAGTCGAAGAGAAGGAAGGTGGGCCACCTGGCCTGGGTGTAATTGTTGTTTTTGTTATTTTCGTAAATAATTAATCTAAACAACAATATTGCAGATGCCGAGAGACTGCTGGGATGGAAGTCGTACGGGGTTGAGGTTAGTTTTTACGCTCTTACAGACTACAAATCGCAGTATATCACTTTGTTCGACCATAATGACAAGATGTATCCCGAATTTAGCTGGTTATGGGGAGGATGAACAATTATTTGCAGACCCGCGAGCACCTCTCTCCCTCCACGTCGTCCTTCTCTCGATTCCACGGAGGAGAGAATGGAGGCCATCTCGAATTGACGAGATTCCCGTCGGGTGCCGTGCTCGCTTTCAGGTATGATAGGGAATATGAAGCCGTTCGCGAGAGAGTCGAGCAGATCCGGCTGGGTCTGGCACAGCCCAAAAAGGTCGATCTTGTGAAACTCTGGGTTTTCGGGTTCTCGAGGGTGCTGATGATGATGGGCATACTCGTTTTCCATATTGAGCCTCCGTTGGCTCCATACGACGTCACGTCGAAATCGGTTTTTGCTGAATTTCTCAGTCCACGAGGTCGCTAAAATTAAGAGAAAATGTTTCCCGGGGTAGAATTTGATGCTGATCACGCCTGTCTACTTCATTTTTTTTATGAATTATTAAAATAATTTTTATAAATCGAACTTTTGAATGAGGCAAAAGTGGGCTTAGCAACCTACACAGATCGGACCGGCATGAGAAGAAGAGTCCAAATCTATAATTTAGGCCATTTTCGTACATGGACTTTCAAGATTGGAGTGAGATTGTAAGCCGAGATTGTAGGTAAAATCGGGCGTTCTCCTCTTGTTTACTGTCTACCCTCTTCCCATCTCTCACCATCCCCTGCCCCCTCACTCTCACTGTCTGCGCTCTCCCTCACCTCCACACTCTCTCGCTCTCTCTCGAGGGTAGACAGTAAACAAGGGGAGAACGCCCGATTTTACCTACAATCTCGATTTACAATCTCACTCCAATCTTGAAAGTCCATGTACGAAAATGGCCTAAATTATAGATTTGGACTCCTCTTGTCATGCCGGTCCGATCTGTGTAGGTTGCTAAGCCCACTTTTGCCTCATTCAAAAGTTCGATTTATAAAAATTATTTTAATAATTCATAAAAAATGAAGTAGACAGGCGTGATCAGCATCAAATTCTACCCCGGGAAACATTTTCTCTTAACTTTAGCGACCTCGTGGACTGAGAAATTCAGCAAAAACCGATTTCGACGTGACGTCGTCTGGAGCCAACGGAGGCTCAATATGGAAAACGAGTATGCCCATCATCATCAGCACCCTCGAGAACCCCAAAACCCGGAGTTTCACAAGATCGACCTTTTTGGGCTGTGCCAGCCCTTGCTCGACTCTATCGCGAACGGCTTCATATTGAGTCCAGAGATGAAATAGGTAGAGTCGGATCCATGGCCTAGAGGTCTAAGGCGCTTGCATTTTGTACACATGGGGCAACACATGGTGGGTGGATCGAATCCCACCCCTTGCAATTATTTTTGCCAAGCTATGAGGGATTAAACATGATGTATCCAATGCCCTAGTTACTGGGCAAAAATGTTTGATGGCTTGGCAAAAACTTTTGCAGGGGGTGGGATTCGATCCACCCACCATGTGTTGCCCCATGTGCACAAAATGCAAGCGCCTTAGACCACTAGACCATGGATTCATACGTCGGTTTGACGTATGTATTTCATCTCTGATTGAGTCAATGGCTGGCTAAATAGGAGAAGTCTAACTAAAAAAATAGAGACAGGAGTCTAACTAAAATAATTCCTCTTAGAAACTGTGTGCATAGCATCGAAAAAAAGGGAACTTTCTCATATTCGAATCTTGTATTTTCTGTGTTTCAGCGGATGTTCGTATTTGTTGAAGTAGGCAGATGTTAATTATCTCTTCTTGCAATGCTATTCAATATCCCAATATCTCTCTCAGAATGCGACTGGCGGACGGCCAGCGAGAGACGATTGCGAGGATAAGGGAGATTATGGGGGAGAGGAACGAGGAGATGAATAGAGGTGAGGATAGAGTTTTGTATTACAAATAGATGGAGAAATCGCATTGTTTTCTGAAGCTGATAGTGTGATTTAGCGCTATCTTGAAACCGAGAAGTGTCATGGCTAAAAATATAACACCTCCAAATGTCCTCTCTGCAGGACTGGACGCAGCCCTCTCGCCGCTCACGCTGCAAGACATGAACGCAGTGCTGTTCAAGTGCGAGGGCGAGGAGAGGGAGAGCACGGAGGGAGGAGGAGGGTACCATATACCGAAGCATGGAACACCCGTCTATTGCGGGCTGCAAGGTTATTTTTTCCAAGTCACATGAAATGTTTGATTAGCAAGGATGCTTTGATTAATCGTTCTCATGGGGGGGGGCAAAATAAAATATTCGATCAATGTTTCACTGGAAGCAGATATTCAATGTGAATGGATCGAACTGATGAGATTTGGCCAATCTGTGCGAAATACATAAATACACCCTCTCCATTCAGGCCTGATCCCCATCCTGCACCACATCCGCCTCAACAACGACCTCGGCCATCCACTGTGCGGGAATCTGAGGGAGGGCTGCTGGCTGGTAGACTACGTCCATCAGAGGATGAGGAGATATGGGAGACTGCTCGAGTTGGCGGATAGGGTGAGGAAGAGGAACATTGCTAGACTGGATTAGGAGCAGAGCAAATTTTTGATGTTTCACAAGGAGAAGACGTTTCCATTGTATCATTGCCGGTGGTAGGAAGGATATGAAATGGTAGCAACCTGAAACCACGGGCCAAGAATATTGGCAATACTATTGAAGGATGTTAAAATAGTTATTTTTGCACTCAAAGCGATGAAAAGATTGGGTGTGAATAGAAAGTAGAATGATACCTGGAAATTGAAGCCCAAATTGAGTTGTTAGTTGTTGTACTTGTTCTACATGAAGGGTTTATAATAGCCCTGTGTAGTCAACGGCAACCGGGATATTGATACATCGCAACAAGGAATCACCCAGAGTTAAAAAGGGTAGAAAGGGGGTATCAACAAATTACAAGGTTAGACGAAAAACCGAGTCAAAAACATCGAGGTATGAGTTATTGTGGTCATTTTTTCATTGAAAGCATACCTGTCCAGGTTGGATGGCGACCCATTTTTCACATAAGGGTCCCCCCTTACGTGCAGCACAGGCGTGTACACGCCTGTGCTGCACATAAGGGGGGACCCTTATGTGAAAAATGAGGTTGGGGGTCATGTCGGAACTTGACCTAGTACCATACCCCAATGTAACTACCATACCCCAACTTTCATTTTTTGACTACC
>LS532624.1:1526695-1584130 GCA_900490775.1 Pristionchus maxplancki
CATTCGTTTTATGAGAGGGCCGCGACTTTTGAAAGTTTCCAGTGATGAAGTAGGGTCAGGTGCATAACATATCCAAAAATTAGCTTATTCTGCCAGTTCCCACGGTTGGTGCATGAGCTCGAAGTTCGAAAAATAAGCAAATTTTTGAGCTCATGCACCAACCGTGGGAACTGGCAGAATAGGCTAATTTTTGGATATTCGATGTATCTGACCCTACCTTATCACTGGAAACTTTCAAAAGACGCGGCCCTCTCCTGGAACTGATTTTATAAATCTCCAAAGTCTAAAATTCCTAATAATTAGTGCATTTCTTAAACATATGGTAGTGCGCCATCCGTGGGAACTGGCACCATTGGCTCATTTTTGCAGCAAAGTTAGCCCATACTGTGTACTAAACATCTATGAAACCAGAACCCGCGGCCCTCGCTTCTCCTTCGAGCTATTCAACTTAGCGCTCGCCGTCATTTATAGAAAAGGATGGTGGTCCCTAGAACTAAATCAAAAAAATTTCCCACTAGCGGTACATTTTTATCACGTCTATTCAGTTGTATTGCAGTCACACTAGGCCAGGAAAGACTTATGATAAAGGGCTCAATAAGAATCATAGTAAATCGATACCTTTTCACAGGGGTCGTAGTCGTACTTGAACCATGGCTCCGGTCCCTCCTCTCTCAAGTGCGGCCAGAACTGAGGGGGGATGCACTGAAACCAAATAGAATTGTCACTTAGTCGATTTTACCTCTCTGCCAGAGCTAAATGGACTAAGTTGACAAACGTGAATAAGAAGGATGCAAACTCTCATTTCCTATGTTCGGCTCTCCAGACGACTTTATCAATTGAATTGTCTCAATAGGAGTCAAGACAGAGATACTGTTGTGGAGAATTAGCAAAATGGAGAAGAAGCAATGCGACTCACCATCCTATTCAAATATTTTCGTCTCTCCCAATTATCCTTCTTCTCTTTCTCCCATTTCGCTGCCTCCTTTTCCTTTCTCTTCGCCATCATCCTCTCGTAGGCTTTCCTCCCACGGCGACCGAAGTGTTCCGATCTGAAATCAGGTATTCCGCTCGCTTATTTCTTTCTTCTCACAGCCCCAACTCTTTTTTCTTGCGACTAGCTAAGTAGTCAAACCAGTGGTTGGCTCGTGCTCCGCCCGCGTTTAGTGGTCAACCAGTGGTCACCATTAAATTTCTGACCACTGGTTGACCACTACTCTAACCACTGGTTTGGCAACTCCCCAACCAGTGATTGCGAGATACCAGAGAGCAAGCACACGATAAGATTACTTGCTCTATCTAGATGGAACTCAAAAGTTTGCGAGGACGACGAAATAAAAGAAGAGAAAGGGAAACTCACGTGGTGAGGTAGCTGAACTCGTTGTAATCCTCCTCCAGGGGACGGTACCACGTCATCATCCAGCCTCGATACCAACCGAGGAACTTCTGAAATCAGTGATATTGTGATGGGCTGATTCGCATCAGAATCAAACATTATTGATCGTAAGCAGTTTGCGATATATAAACCGTGAATCTCCATGTTTCACTCCAGAAAATTGAGAAAAGGTAAGTAGAAAGGAAGAATGGTTGTAGTACCATACCCTGGAGCACATGAATCTTTGTGTCGCGTATGCAATGCAGTTAAGGATGAGACTGAGCAGATAGGCACTGAAATTTGCATTATTACTCGATCCAACTAGAGTAGAAACAGCTCGACAGTACGTTGAAGTTATGAAAGGCATTTATGGCAAAAGCATCTTTCATAATTGGATACTTAGTTATGCCCCAAAATGAATGTAATCAAAATAAATAGCCAATTTGAACGAAAACTCACAATTTGAGAGGTGCCCAATCGAAGGCGAGATTTGCCATCATAAGAATAGAATACAAGCAGTGAATGGGAGCTGCGACCATGCAGGTCCCCAGGTTTCTCCAGCACTGCAAGAGGCGAGGATGACTACTACGCTAATAAAGTAATTGTACGCGAAGGTAAATGCCCACCATGTCCTCATTCTCCTGTGCCTTCGGATTGGTACTTGTCTCGTACTTATTGTCGCGTCGCACCGTCTCGAGCCGCTCACTGCAATGAATAGATCCGAATAATGTATCTAAGTAGCCATGACCTAGATGGAAATGCATACGGAAAAGGGAAAATATTTGACAAATTTCTAAAAGTAGAAGCGATGAAAAGTACTCACCGATTCGGGTCCATCTTGATATCATACCCTCTCAGGAAGGCGTACACGGCGATTACGGCATAGATAATCGCCGTCCATCCAAACTGTCCGAATCCTGACGCTGTCCAGATCCCTGAAATGTGGAAGATGAAACACCGATTTTTGACCATTTTCCCGTTTGTTCTCAACAAGTTTGTTGATTCCCCGGTGTCAAAAAGTTTTGAGAAAGATGCAATATTCAGCATTGCAAAAAAAGAGAGAGGAAAAGTATCACTCACCAATCGATGAGAACTCCGATTGGTGCGTGGCCCAATTCAGATACCACACAGTGCCAGAAAGGGCAGCTCCGAGCAAGACCGTGGGGACGATGATCCTCTGAAAGGGGAAAGATGAGGCAAGATGATACGCATTTCGAGGTATTAAGCTGTACGAGACGGTTGTACCGACACGAAACTTGAGAGTAGGAAATGACTTAAAATATTGGTGAAAAGGAGGATAAAATTGCTGATCTCAGAACTCCACCGATTTTCGAAAATGACTCACTCCATAATCCCATTGGTGTCGATCCTGTCCAGATGTCTTCCATTTGTTATTGGAATTTCCTCTCCTCACAGCATCGACGTGAACGACCTCGAGCAAATGCAATAAGTGAACTGAAAAGAGGAATTAGTCTAATGAGTCAACTTCAATGTTACTTCAAGAGTGCATAGAGATTAATTGGACTAGGTAAATCGAATGGAAATGTGATTGAGTTCTGCTGCTACGCCCTCCAGTCCCGTTTCACCCACTCACCCATGAAGGAAGAGATATGGAAGAAAAGAGACACGAATCTCCGTTCGGCAATATCTGCAATTAGAATGAAATCTTATAGGGTCACCATTTTTCGCGGAAGCCTTTCTTTCAATATTATCCTTTCGTGAGATTTGTTTAGCACGAACACTAAGATTCGTATAGTAGCGCATCGGATAACGCTACCTAGCAATTAAAGGATTCCGTTTCTATGAAACGAGAGAGTCCCTATGAATTGAGTGGCAGCTCAATGAAACGACTAAGTCTATTTGTACTATCGTTGGGGTGGTAAGAAGTGGGGAGGAACTCACCTATCCCGAGTAACTGTGGCCGTCCGAATAGAGAGTAGAGCATTCCCGTGATAATAATAAACACGGTGCGATGTGACTGTATCGATTCTTGAACGGTCTGAAAGGCAACGAATCAGTAATTTTGGTTCACTCACTCCAATCTACCACAAAAGTTAATGGAGTACGAAATGTGAAAGTTTAGGTAGGGGCAAATCTGATCACGCTATGATGTAACTACTTCCAATCTAAGAAAACCCCCATGTAGGAAACCCCATGTTGAAATAGTGTCTCAGATCCGAGTTATAGCTAGGTGGCACCGTGCCATTGACGCTTGAGGGTCAGGAACTAATCCCAAATGAGAGAGGAGATAGAGAAAAATGAAGAGAGCGCGCATGCAAAGCCGCTCGCATAATATAATTGAGCGACTGTTAGTGATAGACTCAAAAATAGAATAACAAAAAACGCGAAAAAAAGCAAACAAAAAACAAACTGACATCTCCTGCTTCAGGGAGGATAAACCACATCGCTAATCTGGAAATCGAGTCGACGGTCAGCCCTCCGAAGGCTACCGCGTCGTCCAGGATCAATTGCCACTGCAAATTTTAATCTCAAATAGGAAGAATGAGCCAAACAAAAGAATGAGATATCACCTTGGCAACGAAAGGAGAGCTAAGGTTTGAAATTCCAGAAAAATGTTGCTGATATTTTTGTATTGAATGGAGTGTGGATTTCGTATGGAACGAAAGCGAGAAAAAGTGAAAGAACTCACATAAGTTCGATTCATTGCGCGCATCCTCACGATACATCGCTCCGTTTCGCAGACGCAGACGGCATGGTCGACCTGGAAACGGGAGGATGGCAACTGATTCTTAGTACGTTTCTTGCCTCCATTACATATAAACCAGATGATTCAATAATCAAATACGTGGGAAAGGTGAAGGAAGAAAGCCTCACTCGTTCCTCGCAGTGAGCCTCATCCGGGCAAGTGATGTTGGGGCAGAACTTGGGGAACCGCCAGCAGAGTTGCATCTAAAATGGATCCAATTTTAGGCTGGACACCTCAATGCTGAGCTAGTCTCTCTAACCCTCTGCAATTACGTGTCTTTCTTCTTCCCAAAATAAGGATGTAAAGAATGTAAACTGACTGTCCATCCTTCCTTGCAGATGCAAGTGTCCACTTCTCCATTCTTTCCCTCCTCGCATCGTTCCGTGCCCATCTGGAAGCACATGCTGCACTTTCGGTTCGGGATCGGCGGGTCCGGAATGTAGTTCGGTTCACGGGCTGAAAATATTGCGACGTTGAAAGGTTTTTTCCAGTGAGTTTTAGGGTTGAAAATGGAATTGACAATCTCATAAAATCATCGTAAACATACTAGAACCCTTGTTTGTCAATCCGGAACGTGAAACATTAAACTTACGAGGCACGGGCCTGGACGACTCTGCGCAATCGATCTCGTACATCGAGGCAACCGGGTATATGCTCCCACGCTGTTGACAAATTCCTTCCCACCTTCTCTTCGACTGAATTGGACACCAATTAAAGGTTCGAATGCACTACAAGAAGAAGCGGGGCAAATTTTAGAGCGCAGGAAATTGAAAAGCGAGGTGAGAAAACGAATCGTAGTGGACTTGTGTAAATCCATTCTCACCCACCATTAGATATTGTCGTTTCGAGAATATGCGAAAGTCTATCTCCCCCCCCCCCCCCGAGTGGCAAAAGACTCTACTTAATGCAAATAAGTAAGGAACTCACAATCGTTTCGTCTGTGCAACGATATGTGATTGACTGTCCGACGTTGAGATAATCGGGAGTGTTGGTGTCGTTCAGGATTACATCACGGGAATGGGCGAGAGCACGAGAGACGGGGCAGAGCCATTCCCTTCCAGTCTCTGCAAGATTTCTGTATTCTACCCAGAAACAATTCGAATCCCAAGCTTACCTATTAGCGATATTGGATCATTCGTAGGAGCTCTAGAGCAATCAAAACGAGGAATAAGAATGACTAACTTGGGATTACACAAATAGCAGCCACGTCCTCAAAACGGTCCGATTTCAAAATCGAGTTGCTGACGTTGTAAGTCTGAATTGCAGGATTGTCGTTGGGACTAAACAAGGATCCAGCTTATTTTAGCTAGTCAAAGTTATAACAAATAAAAGATTCCTCACCGCCTCATGTGCGGAATAGTATAGCTTGACGACGGAGACCGTTCTGTTTTGGCTGAAACACATCCATTAGCGCCACGAGTTTCAGTAATTAGGTCAAAATGCCCCTTTTCCGCAGTTTCAAACTGACCGAATCGAGGGACTCCAATACGCGTTCACAAACACTTTTTGTATCGGTTTGTCGAGGTCCGAGCTGGAATTAAAGGATTCCTTCACAGTTGCCGAATTGATGTTCTCTAAGTGGGCTCTAATTCAATAAGAAGTTGTGCATCTCACAGCATAGAGTGGAGTGCGTGGAAATTCGGGGCTATTTGATCATAGCCCATCATATCCCCCGAGTCAGGGATGCTGCAGTACCTCAGGGCCACACTATACGAATAGCCTGCAATTTCTTCACTATTCAAAGCTGATAAATGCAGTTGTTTGCGTCAGGAACGTGCTGTTCAATTCGCTGTCTACGAAAAGAAACGAACGGCAAACTCGTTTTGGCATGAGATCAATAAATAGATGTGAAAGCAGATGGAAAACGTGTGAACCACTGTTCCAGTAAATGACAACAGACCCGACTGCAGAAAGGTGAAGCAGCCATGGCGACCCTCGTAATAGAAGGGCGGACACGCCGGTCCCCCTGAAATGGAGGGAAGCTTTCATTCGTCTGCTCAAGACTTTTGTATTTTAATTGTTTTTTCTTTTTCTTTTTTTTAACTTCGCATTTTTGAAGGCAACAACCCGAACGAAATGTCGGAATCGGAGGAACCATTCGTAAAAAAAGAAAAATATGATTGGTCCATGTACTTATTTTCGAAACGACCACAGTATTTTGTGTTTTTTTCGTGCGTTAATGTTCCTGTAATCGCTCTGTCTCCATAGTCCTTCCAATTATCCCGCACAAGAGAGACGATTTCATCTAACTGAATGGGTTTTGCAATTATAATAATTACGAACCGAGAGTCACATTCTCCACATTATATACGGTCGATTGCACAGTGGACGTAGTCGAGTGCTGGAAAAACCATTGCTTTAAAATAAGTTATTCAGAGCTGTTGAACCTTTGATTTATAAATCACAAAACTTCGTTTTCCTCCGTCTATATGGTGCCTGCGCATGGAAAAAGAGCAGGTGCAAACATGATGAGAGAAGGCCAGTTCTCATTGCGATATAAGATCTGTTCGCTCCATTAGAAGTGACTGTGGTGCGCAGAAAACGAGGAAGAAAGCGTACAAATAAGGAGAAGGCGCGCCCTATTTTCTCTCTGTGCGAAGACCCTGAGCACTCGTACCTGTCTTTATGCACGGCGTCTTGGCAACGTTCCAAAAATTTTTTTTTTCTCGACCACCCCCTATAGGACGCCGTGTTTATGCAAAAAAGACAAGTAAACCTAGTCCATTCGATAGCCCTTCAAAAATAGGAGACATTCTCTGAGTCTGTGATGCAATTATGAAGCGAAATATTTGAGCTGTACAATATTGTTGTCGTATTGTCGCACTCTCGAAAAACCGTAGAAGTGGATAATGAATTAAAAAGGAAGAAAAAAGGGATCGCTAGATAAGCGGAAGCTGCTTCTCACCTTGGAGCCGAGATTGTCCGTCGTAGTGTTTCCTGTAATGAAAATAGCTTATTCCTTTATTGATAACCTCCGCTCAACACGTCAATACAAAAGTGGCCTTACTTCTACCTTATCGATAATATTGACACGCCGAGGCGAAAATATTAAAACCACCATAACCCACGTGATATCATTGTTCTTCCTCTAGTTGATTTATCCCTCGAAGTAGTCCCCGTCTCTTCTGACAACATCGACTTTGTTGCATGAGTTTGATCTGCAAAGTCATTCTTCGCTATTTCCAACCAGATTATTGATGGTTTCTTTCGAATTTTTCAGCAGTATTGAAAAGTTTCGGGCCCAATAGACTCAGTTCAGCCAAAATATTTCCAGTGACTCACCGTTTGTCACCGTCATTCTTGGGTCCGAGGTGATCATCTCCGATGCAGATTTGGATCGAGTAGTGCTTCCTGCAATGTCATTTTATTCAACTTTCCGTGCTAATGATGCTTTTCCGCTGATATGACAACATTCAGTAGGCTAGAGTTCAGTTTCGCAAACTCGAAACAATCTGAATCTAATAATCAGGCAACGAACCTGGTGAGCCCTTTGCTTCGCGAGACGACGGAGAGGACGGGAGAGGCGAAGACTTCTTGAAGGGATGAGAAGTAGCTGCCTCCTGAAGTCCTTCAGTCGAGGACATCTTCTTTCCGGGATTGCTGGAATGGATTTTCATTTCTTATCTACAATAAATACAAGAAACTTTCTAAGTAAATCGAGCCTACCATACGAAAACAATCGATAACTTTCTCTACTCTTGGCATTACCTTGTTATAATATGAGCCAGGGGAGTTGACGGGACACTGGAGCTCTTCTCGATCTGAATCAGGAATGTTATGTATTTTATGTTAAACAAAAAGATAAGAAGGCCAAACCTTTGTGGTTGAATTCTGTGTAGAAGAATTATTCTTGACCGAATTATCAGATGAAGATACCGTTACCGTGCCTGAGCAAAGAGTTTTTAAAAGTGAATACCTTCCACACCTAGAATGCAATGTATAATCAAACTACGTTAGAGTGCGAAAATGAACTAGTTAACTCACTTCTTGTATTGAAGTGTCCTGTCGTTTTATCTGAAGGAAGATGCGTTCCTGTTACAGTCGATGGTCCATTCGAAGGCCTTTCCGAAGAGCCAGTCAGTGACCACGGTGTAGACGTCGTCGTGGCAGGGATCTGCGAGGTCGTCTCCAGTGTAGATGGAGACGGCGATCCTCGGGGAGCAGACGCCGTTGAGCCAGGGACCGGAGCTGTCGTCGTCGATGCCGAAGACTTTGTCAAGGGAAAGGGAGACGATGATCCTCGGGGAGGAGAAGTCCATCCAGTCAGCAGTTTCTTCTCGGTGGACGAGCTATCCGTCGAACCATTTTCCATGGGCATTTCGGTGAGATCGGCATCGTTCGTCCTGCCGGTCGAAGTGGGCGGGTCGAGGGCAGGAGGAATACTGCAAGAGACCATGGTCATTAACTATTTTTCACACAGCTAACGCAGATATTTTGCTTGTGGTCAGCAAACTAGTGATATCAGAGAAACCAGCCAAATCAATAGAAAAAATACCCGGCATCGGGGGAGGGCGTAGTAGGCTTCGCTTGAGACTCGAGGGTAGGCTGAGTCGAAGGGAAGATGGCCACGGTCTGAAACAATGAAATCAATCGTATTTTCTTTCTTTAATTTCCCAAAAACGTAGTATTTCATAATAACAAAGGATGCCCACTGAAGTGGACGAAAGCACGAACCTCTTTAGTCGACAAGGCAGTCATATTCACTGCAGCATGCAAATCGGGTGTATTTGTAGTCCCTGAACGATAGACGTAAATCTTTCAGGTAAATTAATTTTTCGATGCAGTCGTCTATGTCTTAGGACGCATAACATGGGCCTTTATCTCTTTATTTCGCACCCTCTCTCCGCACTCAACAAGCAGAAAAGAAGTGCAAGAAAAAGAAAAAGAAAGATTTGAAAACATTGTCAATCTTCGTTCAAAAAGGCGCTACGAACAAGCGCGCGTTCTATATAGGAATAAAGGAAAGATGGGAGTGTATAATCGATATCGAGCTATTTCCGAGACTCACAGTAGTCCTCCTCATCTTCTGGGATGAGGAGAGATTCCTCTCCACAGGCATCCACGGCTCCCTTCCATATCCACTGCAATTGAAGTATCGGAAAGGAGAAAGACAAGAACGTTAGATACTTCAGGGCTCTAGTAACATCAAAATAAAGATATTGTCATGACCATTCTAATAGATGGCAAAACTGAAGTTAATATGGCACAGACTGGAGTTAACACTGAGATCCACATACATTATCGTGTCGATCCACAATTCGTGCCTCAGACCAAGCTACGGATCCCCACAGCAGGAACCACAAGATCCAGGCGGTTACTCGCGAACGGTACATGTTTGAGAGCGCCTGTATGCTCTGAAAGTAAAAAAATCTTTGAGTTAGGTAACAGGGGATAAAACGGTGCGAAGTGTAATGAGGCAACGACAATCGTTAAAACTCGAAACGGGTTGGGGAAGATGGCTTAGTGGAGAAGGAAAATAACCAATGATTAGAGACTGAAGGGTAGGAGGTCGAGGAAAGTGCAGAAGAAAGGATGCATCTTTGAATTAGAGGTCACTATGATGGTCAAGGAAAGAAGTCCCTCAACGGAGAGAGACATAACGAAAGAAAAAAAGAGTAAATAGAAGAGGGATATCCATAACTTTAATCAAAACCTTCCATGTATATATTGTCACTCTCGATTTTGAGTGCTCTCTCGCAGATCACAGAGTAACGAATGGTACACCACAAGTAGTCGAAGAGAAGATCAGAGATAGGTCATCAGATGGGAGAGGAACAGAGAGTAGCGAATGGAAGGATAGAATGGTAGAATCGCCACAGTAGTCATGGAGTGCCTCTCTCAATTCACTGTGCTCTCTCAATGTATCGAGTCCCGAAGCGGAGGATATCGCTATGGTGATTGGATGCGCAGGATTGGAATTGGCAGAGGATGAGAGGAGAATAAAGGAGAATATGGATATCGATTACTGTAGTCGAGATAAAAAAATAGCAGTATCTTATCCTATCCAAATGAAAAAATGGCGATAGCCTTCGGCCGTATTATCGGTATTACCATCAAGTGAGTCCAGATCACTCTGATCGACCACACAGCGTATCACACGCGGAGATTCGGGATGATGATGTAGAGAGAAACGGGTACTTGAGGAGATCCGTGTCCTGCTTCGGATATCTCGGTGTAGCTCAGTTGATAAGAGGACCGTCCACCGGTCTCATGGTCGTTGATTCGCCTCTGTCGCTGTCGCTGCTCCCACAACATCTATCGTGTTTCCATTCATTATCAAAATTTCCGCTATCATGAAAGTAAGCAACTAATTTAAAGCCAAAGTCGGCGAGATGATAAGAAGTAGTTGAAGAGAAGAGAAGAGGTAGGTCGTCAGATGAGAAAGGAGCGAAGAGTAGTGAATAGAAGGATAGAAGGGTACTTCCTTCCTTGCGTTCTTCTCCCTTCGAGACCTTTGCTCCGTCTTCTCTTCCAAATCCAAGACCGGAGATACGGTAGCGCCAGGAAATAGAAATGGAAGGGAGATTGCGTTTCAGAAGAGACAAGACCGGAAAACGGAAGAGCCGGAGGATACAGAGGAAGTGGAATGCCCCTCAGAAGAGACAAGACCAGGATACGGTAGATCCGGAGGATAGTCCAGCACAAAAATCGTTTTAAACCGTATTCACTCGAAAACAACTAGCGTGACAGGTGTACTCAATGAGTCTACTCACTCGTAACTTACAACCGTAATTTCTCGAAAAATCGACGATAACCTCCGGCCTACAAGCACCAGCTGGGTGTGTCAGATTTTGCTCCCCAACTGGAACGACCAGTTGGATCTACACATGGCTACTGGTCCGCCAGACTCAGAGGGCACGACCCAACTGAGCCAACTCACCTTTTCCTTCCGTCCAAATTGCAGCTCATCCCAAAAAAACACCGTAGATGATGAAGAAGAGAAGAGGTTAGATGGAAGAGGTACGAAGAGTAGAGAATGGAAGGATAGAAGAGTAGAATCACCACAGTAGTCATGGAGTGCCTCTCTCAATTCACAGCGTTCTCTCAATGGATAGAGTCCCGAAGCGGGGAAGATTGCTATGGTGATTGGATGCGCAGGAGTGGCATTGGCAGAGGATGAGAAGAGAATAAAGGAGAATATGGATATCGATTACTTTAGTCGAGATGGGAAATATCAGTATCTCATCCTATCCAAATGAAAAAATGGCGATAGCCTTCGGCCGTATTATCGGTATTACCATCAAGTGGGTCCAGATCACTCTGCCGACCACACAGCGTATCACACGCGGAGATTCGGGATGATGATGTAGAGAGAAACGGGAACTTGAGGAGATCCGTGTCCTGCTTCGGATATCTCGGCGTAGCTCAGTTGGTAAGAGGACGTCCACTGCTCGCCTAGTCGCTGATTCGCCTCTGTCGATGTCGCTCCATCTCCACTTCCAAATCCAAGACCGGAGAAACAGTAGAGCCAGGGAATTCACGAGGGAGGGAGATTGCGTTTCAGTCGAGACAAGGCCGGGGATACAGTAGAGCCAGGGCATAGACGAGGGAGGGAATTCCGTTTCAGAAAAGGAAGAAATGGTAGGTCATCAAAATCCGCAGAAAAAAAGAAACTGGAGAATGGAAGGAGGTTATGGAATACAAAATATCATTCTTGTAACATTTTACTTCAGATTGACAATATAGACTATTGGAACTTGTGGGTGGAAATAAGAAAAAAATATTAAAAAAGGTAGGTCACAAGATGAGAGGAAGGGGAAAAGAGGCGAATGGGGATGGAAGAAGGGAAGAATGGAGGGACTCCTCTACCCTGTCGCCACGGTTTCATCGGCCCTTCGTTCGCTCTCTCAATTCGCTGTCTATTTCGTTCTATCTGACTTTATTTCCATGGAGAAGTGTACACAAAGTGTACACAATCCAAAAGATCGATGAGACTGAGAGGAGAACGATGATATTGCTTCGCGATTATCGAAAAACTACAATGAGAACAGCTTCACAACGAGGATGACTTCGGTATCCGCTCTCTTGCTCTCGCAGCATGGAGTCTAAAGATACGTTATCACGGTCAAAGTAAGAATCTTCCCGAGTCTATCAGAGTAAACCGAATATTCAGACCGAGTTGGACAAGATGGACCCGAATAGGGCTAACGGTCTTTTTTCAAGGCTGGTACCGTTTGGGTGCAACTTGTCAGAATCGAGGACATAGAAAACCAAGATCGAGGAAGAACAAAAGAATTTCTAATATCAATTCATAATGGAAAACTTCATCTGCGATACGATTCTCAGGAAATGCAAACAAGTTAGTTATATTCTCAATAGATGCTCTATTCGTGTACATCTACTAGTCAAAACAGGCTGTTTGATAATAAAACTGTAGTTTACTTGTGTGTATACATACAGCTCAATAAATTATCCAATGAACAAGAAGACCGTTCATTCTCCAAAATATTCATTCTGGATGAAGCGGTGAAGTTTGATGGAACACCATCCGGTGGAGTTGCTACCGATGAGGTTCTCCTTGTCTGGAATATTCAAATGTTCGCAGTCGGTAATGAAAGTTAATGCCGTTCTAGTCGCTGATAGATCAAAGATCAAAGACCACCAGACCAACACAAGATGCCTCTCCTGCACTGGGCGATGAGTTAAATATCAACCAAATTGTTCGATTGTACTTGCATAAACAATCTCACATTATATGTCTGGTGCCCCTGTTACAATAGACGAATCGCCAACTGCCGACGAGGTTCACGCTGTATACTACACGGTGTCCCACGTGTTCCCGAAGCGATTGTCCACGAAGGCCAGGTCGGGCTGCAAAGATTATCATGACAATGACAATATCAGTAATATGACAATGACAATGATAGTGAACAGCGACAGTAGATAACATAGGAAGTTTGCAAATATCTGTCATTTGTAATTTTCTGAATATTACCTGAGAAGTTAATTGTCCTAGGGTTGCATAAAGTGATTCTCACCGCTTGAACAGTATGCGGTGGCTCTCCGTGCCGTATTTGATACTCGAAACAGACCCGTTGATGTGTGCTTAAAATAATTTAATTAATAATATAATAAATCAAAAATATATCGCTCTGAAATGAATTTAGTGGCCATTGTGTTTTTGTTTACTTCCTCTCAATCTCTCTCAATGATTTTAAGTCGAATGTTAAAAGTATGAAGACTCACTGAAACCTATTCTGCACTTTCTTTCAACGCTCATCTCGCCTTCTCCACATCATTTCTCTCCTCGTACGTGAGCAATCCGATTAATCTAATCGAACGAATTTCCTGAAGGACGTGATGTCCGACTGCGCTGTGTGCTCGGCAATTTGATCAAAAATAAAACTGTGAAAAATTGTTCCTAATCTTTGATTTTTAAATATTATCCAATAACCATAAACCTTCAGTAGCGCCGGAAAGTCAACGAACACTTTTCAATCTGCGGTAACTTATGGACCAGTGAAGATACCGGTCTGAAAATGTAACCTGACATAGCGAAAAATCAATATTACTTCATAATGATTACGCAACCGAGCAAAACTTTATCGAAAATTCATAATTCACTATTTTGATTTTTTAGTTCAAACTTTCTGTGTATTGAGGGGGGGGGCAGGGCTGTCCAAAAAATATCAAGTTGCTTCATCTTGCTGCAACATTTGCAGAGCTGCTTCAAATTCAGGGTCCGAATTTCATAACTCGTCTTGTAGACGTGCAGAGACTCGTTCTATCTAGGCGTCAAAATGATTCTTACGACGAGTGACAACGATCCTGAGATACCGCGAAGATGGCTAATTATTTGGATTTCAATTTGCATTTCAAACACCAAAAAGTCACATTTTCAGGTGACCCGATTTTGACAGTGTACCATTCCAGTGAATTTTGTAAAATCATAATTCCTGTGCAGGAACGTTGCAGAATCATGTGTAAGCTGTGCCTCAAAGTTTTAGAGCATTCACATTTCTCTCCATCTCGCCGTGATCGATTTTTGGAGGTTTTCGAAATGACCGCCCGCTCTTTTTTCATAAAGCCTTCAATCGTTTTCATTCTTCGTTAATCAGTTCCTAGTATCTCTCTCGAAGAATACCTCCGCAAATCGATCACCAAAAGGTGGAGAAAACTTGAGACAAAAAGTCACCTGAAAAAAGAAAAAAAACAAAACAAACAAAAATAACAATAAGTAGCAATCTCCGCCATAGTCTCAGGATCGTCGTAAGAATAATATTGACGCTTTGAACGAGTCTCTACTTGTAGGAGTTGTGAATTTCCGACTTGAACTTGCAGCAACCCTGCAGCCGCTGCTGCAAGCTGCAGCAACTTTAATTTTTTTGGGTGGCCCTCGACCCCTCCTCAATGCATAAAAAGTTGGGTAAGATCGAAAAAATCTTCTAAAGAATTATGAATTTTTGAAAAGGCCTTGCTCAGCTGCGTCATCACTAGATATGCAATAATATCGATTTTCACTATGCCATTTTAGAGTTTCGTATAAATTTTGAGTTCTCCAATATATTTGCTATATTATTTCAAAATTTCACTCGCTGAGAGGTACCAGCAGGTGAAAAAGTGTCCACTTATTTTCCGGCGCTTCTGTATCTAGATAGTAATCGTTTACAAATTCTGCCGAAAATGGAAAAAATGTTCATATATTCTGTCTCATCACCTCAGTGCGCTTATGAATCTCCCACAGGTGTAGGGTGGCACAGGGGGGGGAGGGGGTGGGGAGGGAGGATTGGTGAGCACGTCCTTGGGCACTTTTACTTCCTCAATGGATTATTGATTATCGATTTTAAGCGAAACAATCCTCAATTTCATCTTTTTAGTCTTCCTTCTGGAGTAGTATTTTGCCAAATATCTAATCAAAATCCATCACTCCCAAACATAAGTAGCAGTAGATGAGCGCCCGGTGAAGCATATCTGTGACATATATGTGAGAAAATTGCAATTTTACCCCTCTATTCGAAGATTGCTTCCTAAGGTCAATTTTCGAACTCTACGTGAAAAAATAATCCTAGAGCCATTTTTTCAGCATAGGGTAAAGAAATCGTTGTGCTGCCGTATCTAAACTCTCTCAGATAGTTTCTGCTATTGTTTTGTTTTTGCCCTGATGCAGCATGACTCTACCGGTCGAGTTGGTGAGTATCTTTATTGTTACATAAATTTTCGAAATTTCACTGTGCCAGTGATTGTTCGGTTATTAGACAACCAGCGTCACATAAGTCAGCGTCGAACATTTTTTAAAATCATTTTGGAAGAAATAATTGCAGTTTCTTCTGCTTAAATTCTCCCTCATTAATCAACACTATTTAGTGAAAAGTTTTTACCGCAGTTTGTTCTTTACCAATTTATATTATGTAAAACCATCGTCGACCCATGGCTACTCTCATGGCACGTGGTAGGAACTAGGGTTGATGAAATCGGTAATACCCGACACTCGAGGCCTCGATTAGAGAAAGTATCAAAATTACTCGATCGGGCAGGATACCCGATCGGGTACTCGATCGCGAGAGTGAACGCTCGGGCCGGCAATCGGGCCGACTGACCCGATCGGGTATATGAACAGATCTGTCTCGTAATCACCATGCTCTCTCTAGACCGCGAGACAGTGTGCTCGTGTGACATAATGGTTCCGGTTTGCATCTTGCAGTCAGTCACCGCGGGTGCCCCATTCGTTTTTACTGTATTTTATGTGATTCTCTCAGTAAATGCAACACCGAACCCGCGGTGACTGACTGCAAGATGCAAAACGGAACCTCTATGCCACACGAGCACACTTTTTCACGGTCTAGAGAGAGCATGGTGATTACGAGACAGATCTGTTCATTGAGATACTCGATCGGGCCGGCCCGACCCGATCGGGTCAGTCGGCCCGATGCCCGGCCCGAGCGTTCACTCTCGCGATCGAGTACCCGATCGGGTATTCCAATTTCGGGCTACCCGACTATCAATACCCGATCGGGTTTGAGGGTCGAGGCCTCAACTGACGCCACTCGATTTCATCAACCCTAGTAGGATCTTCTTACTACCTAGGAAGTGGCTACGTCCCTGTGAAATTATACTGTGAGCTATACTTCGATTTTTATAACAGGTGAAACATGTTTCTTTCCCAAATGTATACAGTAACACAAGTCTTTCCCAAATGTATACATTTCGGCAAGTCTTTCCCAAATGTAAACAGTATCGGTCTGAGGTTTACGCAGCGACCAAGGGACTCAGTTTAATAAACTGATATTATAAGTTGTTAAAAGAATACAAAAAAAGATAGCAAACAATTAACCCACCTCCTGACCTCTCTCTCGTGTCCATTATGTCCATTGGTCGATCCGTTCTGAAGCCTCTTCTCCAGTGAGGAGATGCGACGGGATTATAGTTGGAGCAGTAGCTTCCTGGAGTAATGGTAAATTGTAGGACCGTCTCTTACTTGCCCACGCTCTCTCGCCGATCAGTTATGTTGAACATAAAATGAATGATTTCTACTCCAATGCCACTGATTCGGCGCGAACTCGCTTCATTAATTGATATTCAATCCGAAAATTATTGTTAGGAGTGTGTGAAACTAAGCCTCGTTTTCCAATGGAATAATTCACAAGGATCAAAAGTGGTGTCACGGAAAAACAGTATTTATATTTTTATGAGAATTTTCGCCTACTAAATTTATCTTCCGTTGATCTCTGCTTTTATCTAATCGCCGAGGAAATGGAAGCGTTGTGCGAATACGTGATATTTTAAAATTAATTTATTTTTATAGGTAGTAAATCGTAATTATCTCCAAATCGGCGATTAAGCAAAATATAAAACCTGAGAATTATAGCCAGTTGTATATCTAGAATGATTACAATTATGTACAATTATGGCTAGGTGGTTTCGGCATAGTAGAAGACAAAGATCCAAATGATAAACTGTGGTTCGTTAAAGATGTGTTTCACGGAACGAAATAGTTGTGTACACGAGCTTTTATAAAATCATCTATAAAGAGTTTTTCGAAAATATTAAAAGAAAGGGATCGGAGAAACACAAGACTGACGTTTTGGTGGGCTTTCTTCTTGATTCGATTATTATCTACAGCGCTGATTTTTCGAGTGGGGAGGAGTTGATTTGATGAAAAGGTGAATACTGAACCGCCGATTTCGATCCATTGTGAAAGGGCGAATTCCTCTTGTATTCCACTCGGGAACGAATGGAGGTCACGATAGATAAAGATCTAGGGACGGCGCAAGCCAATAAACTCGCCCATACCTCTTTCTTCGAGTCGGCTGACTATCTCTGCGCTCATTTTTGAACAAATCCAGCGTTTCACTCCTGGTTTCGGCTCCTTTCATTTGTTATCTTTTGTAGCCATCGGTGTTAATTAGTCCCGAAAGACAATGAATTTTCCCCATTGCTGATGCATTCCCGTTGAGCGAGCGCTCAACTTTTTTTACGAGTATTTGCTGAATAGGAAAATGAATCTCCGGCATAGCAGATGCATTGTGAACTCCATAGGAGACCCCATTATAGCTGCAATAGGATTGCACTTAGCGTTAAGTGTAAGAGTGTATTCTTCTTCCACTGTGACCCCATTTTGCATACATTTCAGAAATAGAGCAAATTTGAATAGACAATAAATGAAGAGACAGGGTTTTCAGACTACTGACAGTGGTTTAGGGTTAGCAAGAATACCAATAGTTACGTTCTTTCTCTGCTTTTTCCGATGTGAAGGATAATGTGGAGATGAATTATCTATTTGTTGTGAGATGATAAAATAATAAAGATAATTTCAGACCGGACTGATCACTGGAAGCTTCTCGGACCTAAACAATGATGATGCTAATGAAGAGCTTTTCAAACGATGGAAGAAATACGCCTAAGGGAGTTCGAAAGAGGTAAGACATTATTGAATTTTAGATTTTTTTTGAAATATTCGAAAAATTATAACTTAGTGTGCTCGCGCTGTTTTGGCCGGAGAGAGAGAGTTCGAGAAATCAGGATATCGAGTTAACTTGAGAAGTTCAGGATACTCTTTTCGCATTGATCCTTGTCAGTCTGAAGGGGAATATACTCGTACTTCACATGGTTCCTCTAAGATTTGTCCATCGATCACTCCAAAATCGTGAGTCTCTATCTCATTTTTAAGAAAAAAATATGGCAATTTGAATATTGGGGCTAAACTTTTGAGCGGTACTGTAGTTCAGGATACCCTTTTCACATCGATCCTTGTCACGCTACTACCATTCGCCTATGTATCTAAATATTGGTTGAATAGCCGTGCATTTCAACTTACCATAGTAGTTGATTAATCTTCCTCCCCATTTCCAAAAATTTGCTCTCTTTCCGATATGATCGGGAAAAGGCAAACCTTCCCTGACAAAAAACAATGGCAAATTATTCTACTGTCGAAAAATTTGGCAAAATATTCGGTCATCGGCAGGGATCGAACCTGGTATCTTCAAAATGATAGGCAGGCACTCTAACCACTATACCAAGAGGACACATCGGTGATGAGAGCGAGAGTGGGTGATACCTCCACGCTCTCGGCACGCGGGGGAACGTGATTTCTTCTTTGACCTACCCAGGCTACCACAATATTAGCAGACTTTGAAAACGGAAAACAGATCAATTTTTGATGCTTTTTCGAATGGTATATAACACATACCCCAATTTCATGGTAAGATGTTGACGTTCCCTTGTGAGCTTCCATGAGATCTTCTTCCACCATTCACTTTCCTTTATCGTTTCTCGTCATGAAAATATCACTCCTATGTAACACTGCCGATGCTTGTTGTTTTTGAATGCAAATCAATCTATTCTCTACTACTCTCGAAAAAAGTAATCGATATCCAATTCTCCTCAAATCTCCTCTCATCCTCCTCTGCCAATGCCATTCAAGCGCATCCAATCGTCATAGCAATATTCCTCGCTCGTAGGCTCGATTCAGGCAGAGAGCACTGTGAATCAAGAGAGGGATGGTATCCAGGACATGGTATCCAGGGCCGAGAGGCCTTATTCTTCTCCCATTCCCTCCCCTTCGTTCATCTCCCTTTCTGTGACCTATCCATTTTCTCCTCATTTTTAGTAGATGAGACTCTGTCCTCTTTCCATCGATAAGCAATGTTTCCAATACAGTGCCAGGGCTGGGAGAATTAGTTATTTACTTGGTGATAACTCACATCGTTTCGGAATGCACTTCCCGCCGACATTGGGATTTGAAATAACTGCTTGGCGGGAATTTTAAAAATGAATGGAGCTTGGAAAACACGTTAGATGTCTTCGGAGCAGCGATAGCGATAAAGGCGAATCAGCGACTAGGCGAGCAGTGGACGTCCTCTTACCAACTGAGCTACACCGAGATATCCGAAGCAGGACACGGATCTCCTCAAGTTCCCGTTTCTCTCTACATCATCATCCCGAATCTCCGCGTGTGATACGCTGTGTGGTCGATCAGAGTGATCTGGACTCACTTGATGGTAATACCGATAATACGGCCGAAGGCTATCGCCATTTTTTCATTTGGATAGGATGAGATACTGATATTTTCCATCTCGACTACAGTAATCGATTTCCATATTCTCTTCTCATCCTCTGCTAAAGCCAATCCTGCGCATCCAATCACCATAGCAATTTTCCCCGCTTCGGGACTCGATCCATTGAAAGAGCACTGTGGACTGAGAGAGGGATGGTACCCAGGCCAGGGTATCCAGGCCCAGGAGGCCTTATTCTCCTCCCAGTCACTTCCCTTCGTTCCTCTCCCATCTTTTGACCTACCCTCTCTCTCTATACAATACGACTACTTTCTAAGCATGCGATCACTAGTGTCTCCTCTACTCATTGCTCTTGCTTTCTCCTTCATTTGATTTGATCACTGCCCCATTACTGTGTCATTCAAGGTACCGAACGAGCAAATGAAGGTCTCTTCCGAGATCTTTCTCGCCCTGTCTCTCGGGCTCGTTCAAGGAGGATATCGAACATCGTCGATTAAGCTGGTCAGTTCCCCCCGGATCTGCCCTGATCAACATCCCGTGTTCAGCGGAACGGCAGTCGATTCTCTCGAATCTCGGGAGTCGAGTTGGGAGAGCCCCGCTATCAGGGCGTTGAGGAAACGAGAAACCACTGTGCTCAAGTATGCGATGCCGACCTCGTCTGTACCATCTTTCTGTGAGTTTTCCTCTTCCTTCTGGTCCATCGGTTGCTTCCTCTCTCCACCATGAAAGATTCACTTTGCAGATATGAGATGCGAACGCAGCAGTGCAGCACTTCAGACCATTATCACTTGCTGCCCGACGAGGAGATCAATGCAGAGATCTACAAGGACCCATCGATTCATCTGTGGGCCAAAATCCCCAGTAAGTCCTCAGGCACAAAGGTACACCTGCAATGGTTTTCTTTCAGAAAGTGCCGTTCCGAAATGGAACATCAAGTACTGCGCCAGTCAAGATGAGGAGGACGCGCACAAGAGCACTGTCGCCAACTTCGTTAGAGACAGTAAGACCAGTAGGACAACAGTGAAGACAGTCCTTCTTTAAAGATGCACTCGCTCCCCGCTCGTCTGCCGCCCCTCCTGGTACGCATCTTCGCGCATCTTCTAAATAAACTTGGATTTTGCAGGTGCATCGCCCACCCCCACGGACATTCGAGTCGCTGTGGAGACCACGCAGCCCGGTGAGATTGAATACCCAGCACGTCCTGACGCTTACTTTCAGGTAACGACTACTCTACGAGAACTACGTCGATGGTCACGACTGGACGAGCGAACGGTATCGTCTATTGGGGAGGAGGGGTCATCGTCAGATCAATGGGAATATCAGCGAGAGCGACCGGACTGATGTGTTTATTCAGATAATTCTGTGACTTCCCATGGATCGACTCAGATGACTACCGTTATCGACGGCACGACCAAAGAGGAAGGTGAGATCACACATCTCGTTGTCGCGAATCCGATTTCGTCAAGTGGGCGTCTAAAATAGTACAGCTATCATGACTGTGGTCCTGGGAAAAGTTCATCGCCATTCAGGAAGCACCTCTTCACTCTCGAGCAGCAAGGCGTCCGACCCTGTCCCGACTCCGATCTTCTCTTATTCAGGAACCAGTGAGCATTGAGTGCTTCTCGAACAGAGAACATGGTCAATTTTAGATCTCTCCTGTGCTCTCGTAATCAACGGACAACAACTGATTGAATTGAGTCATGGAAATACTACTGAGTTCGGAGAGGTGAGAAGGGATGGGAGCACGATATCAGAGCAGCCTCTTTCAGGGCGCCGCGAGCAAGGTCGTCAACGCATTCTCAACTCTCGGATTCGATACGGTTTGTTTGTTCCCCTCTTTTTTGTCTTGCTGATTCTTCAATTCAGATCGCTGAAGTACTCGATAATATCCTGGAAGCTTCTTCAAACATTACGGAAGTCTACACGGCTTCGAACTGCCATCTTCTTGTCAAGACGACCAACGGACGTGAGTTTCTAGGATACTGTAATTCAGTGGCAAGAGACTTTTGCTTGATGCATTTATGACAAGAAAGTCTCAACACATTTCAGAAGTAAGCTTCGGAAACAGAGCCAACATCACGGCAGATCCGGGAATCAACGTCGTACGTAAAGCGACGTGGGCTTCCTGCAATTGTGAGTACTAGATTATTCATTTCTATGCATTACTGTAGAAACCACAAAAGGACCACAATTGGACCACTTTCTTTCTTTCCTTTAATAGGCAAGAAACGCATTAATAGGCAATCCAAATCCTCCCTCCACTCTATTCACCTCTTCTCCTTGGAAACCGAAGCTTTGTCCACGTATACTTAGTCCGGGTTAGGATACCTAAAAAAAGTGGGAGGTGGGGACTCAAACTCAGAATAAAAACTATCTAATTGGGAATTGTTGATCTCACGTTGTTTGATATTGATGATATCGCAGTAGCCTATCGGGGTTTTCATCAGTTTTCCATAATCTGATGAGGAAGTGTGCGAACATGATAGAGCTTGATTCGATTTCACAGGCACGCTTATCGATTCCGGCTTTACATCGTCAACTGATTCTCCCTCATCTCCTGATGATTTCGATGTCTCGCCCTCCAGCTCTTCCTCCGTGGCAGAGACCACGTCCGGTACGCTATCGATCTACGTGAAAATCTTCAAGATGACTAAAACATTTGAGCGCGAAAATATTCAGCGTGCATTAATTGCATTCTTACACGGATTCTCTTCACTGCTCAGCTGGACCAGCAGTGATTGATTAGAGAAGCAGCGAAGCTGCGTCCGGCCTATGTGTAGCAGTTATTTTTGCCCTTGCTTGCGGTAGTCTGTTGACGCAGCGGTAGTTTTGTAGGTGACATTAGTGAGGCCATTATGGAAAGGAGAAGGGATCCAATAAAGTGGGGTTTGATGACTGTCAGATGAGAGGGGCATGAGCAAAGGAGAAGCTTCTGTGCTGATCACGCATTAGAAGGTGATCTTTGAGTTTTACACTGGCATTAAATTTTACATTTGAAAATAAGAGTAAATAGTGAAACTCGTGCTTCCACTCCGGCTTTGTCAAAAAAGGAGGAGAGAAATTTTCTCGTACCCATTATTGAGGAAACGAATGCGTTCTTTCCAGCCGGCCTGACGCCCGATGAGAAAGTCCACGCGACTCCGACGAAGCCAGGTATGAAATAGAGAATACTTTGAAAACATCATTGTTAACTGAATCCTGCCAACGAAAAGAGTTCTTTCAAAGATCAAATTAAAATACAAATTTAACGATCGAAACTAGGGATGGCAATTTGTGTCCAATGAATGGTCTGAGACTATCATTGTCCGAGAATTCTTCGGACAGAGCGGTGTCTCAGACAATGAATGGTCTGAGATTCTCAGACCATACATGGTCTCAGACCATATATGGTCTGAACCTTAAAAACATCGAAATGAACCGTTTTTCGATGTCAAGACAATTCTAAGGGTGTAATGAGGTAATCTAATAGATTTGCAAGGAAACATACCGCTCTGCAATTGCTAAGGATCAAAGAGGGCATCCACTCTGCGCAAAACAAGTTGTCCTACGTTTTAAAATATCAAACAGTATTCCGAAATGTAATTCTAATGGGAGAGCACAACAGGGCTTCAAATTAGTGAGCGCAGCTGACAAAATGATATGATTTTGAAGGGAAGTCGTCGACTTTGAGCAAACGATTCTTGCGTTAAATTTGCTGTGAAATCATCCAGAATATAATACTAATGCCACATGCCTTTGCACAAATGATTTTGATTACTTTTGGCTTTTTGAAAAAGAGCGTTCAAAGTTTCGGACCATACATGGTCTGAGATTTATTCTCTTCTCTCTTCTCAGACCATTCATTGTCCCAGGAATGAGAGATCATTCTCATTTCCGACTCATTCCTGTCCGAGCGCGCGCGAGAGGAGCGGTTTTCTCAGACACAAATGGCCAACCCTAATCGAAACGTTCCGATTTCAGGAATGATCATCCATTCCACCCTGCCCTCGACGACCGAACAGTCTCTTACAAGTAAGAAAATAGATAGAGCGATTTTTTCAACTGATAAGGGGAAAGAAAATGGGAGCAAAAAAACTCGCCATCTACATAGATCGATTGGTTCAAGCAACCATTAACACTTTAGATTTTATCATTGGAAAGAGAGAAGAGATTGAAGAAACGAAAGGAAAATTTGAGAACACAGGACAACAAAGGATGCGAACCTGCTTTTTCCCCGGAACGAGAAAAGCCATTCGAAATCGGGTGAAAGGATTACTTTAGCTGACAACCGAGTGGCAGTTACATAATTGATTAGAGATCCAGACATGTGTTGGCTATAGATGAGCATACACGGTTCCTTTTCAGCGCTCGAAACCATGCCACAGACACCAACCTCTACGGTCGAAGTCAGCACCACCACAAAGCCCAACGGTGAGATGAATTCCAATCTTTCAGATTATCACAACATGATATGAGGCCGGTTGCATAAGAATCGAACAATGCACCGAAGCGGTTGGGACAGTGATTTTTGGAAAACTTGTGGAAAGATGTTATTGAGGGTGCTGATAATCGAGGTCAACTTCATTTTGCATGAATTCGACCGGTAAGGCCAGGCTGCAACTAGGTTGCAACTCGCCTAAAACAGCCTTTTAATTAATAACTAAAGAACGAATGTTCAAAATGACTTGAAAATTTTATTACAAGTTGATGACGTGTACACAATGACGCTGGTGAAGAATCGCTATTTTTGGTGATAAGATAAAAAAGATCAAAAAATGATTTCGAATACTAGGCTAAAGGGAAATTCGCGAATTACATGGTTGGGTGCGCCTTGATCTGGGGGTCATTTTTCTTATATTGGTCATGGGGAAAAAGCTGGACATATTTTCGCAATCAGCTGTTTTCTTCTTCGCTTATCAGTGGAGGAAGTAATAATATTGCAGAGTTATTTGTGCGAGTTATGTTTCAGACAACGAATAAATATCGAAATCGTGTACGAAAAGGGGTTCATTGTGTTCAATAAAGAAGAAAATGTATGACATTCATTTGACCCCTGAAACACAACTGCGGCGCACACTTTGGCGCACTAACACATGTCATTCCTCACTCTTCGCGCAAAGTTAGCGGTCTCGCACTGATAAGCGAAGAAGAAAACAGCTGATTGCGAAAAAATGTCCAGCTTTTTCCCCATGAACAATATAAGAAAAATGACCCCCAGATCAAGGCGCACCCAACCATGTAATTTGTGAATTTCCCTTTTGCCTAGTATTCGAAATCATTTTTTGATCTTTTTTATCTTATCACCAAAAATAGCGATTCTTCACCAGCGTCATTGTGTACACGTCATCAACTTGTAAAAAAATTTTCAAGTCATTTTGAACATTCGTTCTTGAGTTATTAATTAAAAGGCTGTTTTAGGCGAGTTGCAACCTAGTTGCAGCCTGGCCTTACCGGTCGAATTCATGCAAAATGAAGTTGACCTCGATTATCAGCACCCTCAATAACATCTTTCCACAAGTTTTCCAAAAATCACTGTGCCAGACCTTGTTTGATTCTTAGGCAACCGGCCTCATATTAAGGTTTCGAGTTACATTTTTGGGTACCTTTCTCTCCCCACTATACAATTCACTTTTCTCTCTCTCATCTCATTCCTTCTCGTTGTTGAACCAGCAAACATGACCTAGAGAATTAATGGAAATTCGTCTGCTCAATCTCAGTTTGGCAGCCATTTTTGCCTTTGCCTACTGTAGTCTTCTGGACCTACGGTAGTTTTGCTGGTGACATTAGTGAGGCCATAAAGGGAGGGCGAAGGGATCATATAAAGCGGGGGTTTGATGCCTGTCAGATGAGAGTTGAGAGGGGAAACGGAGAAGGGAAGCTTCTGTGCTGATGACGCATTAGAAGAGGATGGTCTTTGAACTTTTCGATTTGGGATTTAAAGGGGGACAGGCACGACGCGAGAGAGAGAGTCATCTTAGCCAGAGGGTATATTGGGCGAACTCTCTCCATTTCTCACGCTCTATCGCTCATTGCCTGCACCGCAGGGTCACTTGGCACAGCCAATTGATCATATCTCGGTTTGAACTCAAAGTGATAGTCTGGGAGTTTCGAAAGTGTATTCGGGTAACGACGACCCATCATCTCACGTCGTGAGCTCAACAGTTAGTTGTTCAGTTAGCCAGATATTCGTGCCTATACCCCTTTAAAAGTGAATCCCAAGTGGGATTGAGTGAAGCGGTAAATGCCCAAGCCGCTCCTTGCGTGTTCAATAATCCCTGTCACAAGTGAGAAAACAAGAGTTCATTTTTTCGGAGCAGGTGTGCCTTTGGGGTCAGAGAAACTAAGGTAAAGAATGAAAGTAAAGGGGACTTCTGCCCAATCATTTGATAAAATTATTGTATCCGGTGATTAGGCGAATAGACAAGAACCGTAAATAATCCCATTTTGTTGGTAGTGACACTCGTGCATCCACTCCGGCTTTGTCCTAAACTAGAAGGAAATTTTTTTCTAATATCATGAGGAGTTCAAAGAGTTCGTCAAGAAGAGCATTGGCAATAGTGAGCATCCATTGATAATCTCACGATACAACTCATTTGCAGATGTCTCTCCCACTCTCAAAGCCGTCCACGACAAGGACGCATCCTCGCCTTCTCCCACTCTCGAGGAGCAGAACCCTGGTCAGTAATACTTGTTTATGAGTGGTCTACGAACGAATACAAAATAACGGTTATCGTAGGTGTTTCCGATCTTTGTCAGTTTGGTAGCCATTTTGTTTTTTCCTACTGTAGTCTTTTGACACTACGGTAGTTTTGGTGTTCATGAGTGAGGCAATGAAGAGAAGGAGAAGAGATCCCATAAAGCGGAGATTTGATGACTGTTAGAAGAGAATTGAGAGGGACAACGGGGAAGGAGGAGATTCTATGATGACGATGCATTAGAAGATGATGATCTTTGATCTTTATACCAACTTTTTTTCAAAATGTGTGCTAGCAGAGAGGGCGGTAAAAGTTCAGTTCGCCTGTCACGCGCAGAGATACCAAGAGTTCCTTTTCTTCTCCGAATGGAGAGGTGTGCTTTTAGGGTCAGAGTAACTAGGGTAAAGAACGAAAGTAAAAGGATATTCTGCTCAATGGATTCGAGAAATCAGTGACTTCTCGGGCTCCAATGACCTGATGAATAATCTTGGACACATTCTCTCTGCTTTCGCACCTTCTTTTCAAGCGAGGAAAAAGAGCCTAGATATACCGTAGAATAAAACATGGTTTCTGTCGCAAGACGATAGGCTCAGTGGGATACTAAATACTTTATCATTGGATGCAGGGGTTCAAATACTGGCAAAACTACGGGGGCGATACGTGAGAGAAGAGAGGATAGACGAGAAAGCAGATGATTATCAAGGATGATTAATCAAAAGAGAGAACGATTGAAACCGTTAATCTTCGGTCAGAGATGAACGGAGACAGTTTCCACGATCGAGATGATTTCATTACAGATACGACCACTGATCCCACTCCATCCACGCCAACCGCCTCAATAGTCACTAGTAAGACATGGAAAACCTGAGAAAGTGTCAACGAAACATGGTTTTGGATATTCCCGAGCATAAGGCTAGATTAATGATTATGAGTTAGCATCAATTGCCTTATTCATTGTTTATCTCTTGGATATACCTCCCCCGAAAAGCCTCGCAAACTTGCATTTGAAAGGGATCCGGGAATGCATTGGCCAATTCGGTTTTCTTACCGAGAGCAAGGGAAAGCGCTAATGAAAAGGAATGAACGAAAAAAGAACGAACAATGAGAGCAAACTTACTGTAGCCCTGACATTCGAAATCGGGTGATTGGACAGCAATTAGTGAGAGGAAACAGAGTGAGAATAAAATAGGCGTCTTTTGAAGTTAAAAAAATAAAATTTTCTTTGCAGTTCTCGAAGTAGATTCATCTAACAGCACTTATCTCTTACTGGTTGCACTAAACTAAGACCACTTTAACTAGTCGCCTAGTAATTGACAGACACGAGAGGTCAGCAATGAAGAAACGATTCACACACATGATCATAATAAAATTTAATTTGATTTCAGGTGGAACCACTGAGACCACGACGCTATCTACGACAACTCCAAAAGGTTACTTTTTAAATACAAGTTTAGACATTTTGTTTGTTTAATTTCCACTTTCGCTCATCTGAAATTATTGTATATTCTCTATATTAGTATTTACGAGTGATTAACTTTCTTTTCAGTTCTGAAGAAGGCCGGTTCAATCGTTGTCATCTCTCCCAAGCATGCGGTGATCAGAATTTACAAAGATGTCTCGTCTGGTGATCCCGGTCTTTCCGACTTGAACTGGTCATCTATCAAGGTGAGAATTAAAATAACATTTTGCCACTAAAGCAAAGCGAATAAAATTGATTTGAATGTTCCCTACCTGCAAAAGACATTCTTTTATAGAGTTTTTAGTTCAATCTAAATATTTGCGGGAAATAATTTGTTTCAGAGAATTGGCGTGACCGCGAATGCAAACTGTCAAATCGTCATCTCCCAGCTCGGATCAGAGAACAAGATCAAAGTGGATGGCGGCGCCTTTGGAAATAATCTGGAGACACCGATTTCCGGCCTCAAAGAAGCCGTAGGCCGTTGCTAATTGATTTCCCACTAAAGTCTCCAACATTTGAATAGTAAAACATGACTCAACTTCGCACCAAATTATCGATTGTACAATCTCCCGTTCATTTTTGAAAGATCTTTGTCCCTTTCCTCAAGTATATTTTCTGCTTTTTTTAATGTGTCCCTGTTTCGTTTACTTACGTCAATAGCCATCCTAGAAAGTAGGGTAGAGCCGTGTAAATCATTCTAACTCTTATTGTACCGTTGAAGTACTCGATGCTTGTGTTTTCAGCCCAGTGACTATGATTGATAAGAGTAAGTGAGAGAATAAAGGAGATACATATAATAGATGGAGTCCTAAAAAAGCACATTCACCGAGTATTCATAATTATTCTGCGCAATAAAGCATTGGCTCAGTTCAGCAGTACTGTGTGAGAAATACAATATTTGTCATTACGAATTTTTGTTTTTATCATCACACTTGTGCACTTTCAGCAGTGAAAGTGAAATGGGCGGGGAAGATATCTCAATGGATATCATCGCGGAGGAAGAGCCGGTCATTGCTACTGTCCAATTTCATTATGTGTTGTTGACTTCATTCTTTCCTCTATGCAATTGGTTTCAAGATGCGTCTGCTCATTGCGCTCAACTTCCTCTTCTTCCATGGTATCGATGCATGTCTGAAGATGGATCCAGGATCCGGTATTGTTGGTTAGTTATCTACAACATTTTCGTTCCGGCTGTAGAGATTTTCTTTATTTTCGGACAGGGGAGGGGAGGGGAGGTGACAACCCTGCAACAAACAAACCACATTTCGGAAAAACTGAGCTGAACTCAGTCCGGTGTCGTCCTATCAACATGGTGTGGTATCGTTGTTGTCAAAAAAACGGTTACCAGAGTAGCGACTGGGCCGACCTGATTAAACCAACTCTAGTTGCTACTAGGAATGGTGAAATCGAGCCGTGACAGCCGAGATCCCAACTCTCAGGATCGACTCGAGATAAAAAGTCGGGACGCCCGAGAAATAAGAAAGCCCGGTCGGGCGGCCCAAGTGCGAGAAGTGTTTCTTTCTTTAAATAAATTAAAGCGAATGAGTAAAAGATAATCTGCGGGGTCTGGAATTCGAACTTGTGTCGATCGGGCGGTGATGCAAAAACGCAACCACTATCACGCCTTTCGCGTAAAAGTGTACACAAGCTTGGTATATGGAAAAATGTCGAGATATGAGTTTTCAACCGTTTTGGGTTGTTTGATGGTCTGAGAACATGCTCTGAAAGTTTCAGACCGATCGGTTCTTTTTCGGCTGCTCAATGGGCGATCGGCGAGAGGGGAAAGTCGGGACATGCGGGACAGGCCGAATCTCGAGCCGCCCGTTTCCCGACTCGCGTCTCGAGCGTTCACTCTCGCACTCGGGCTGCCTGACCGGGCCTCGAGACAAATCGAGACATCTAGAGGGAGATGAAAGTCAAGATCCCAAACACCGAACTAACCCGATTTCACCAACCCTGGTTGCTGCCATACACTTGCTTAGCCGATATGCACGGTTTAAAACCCGACAGGGTTGTCACCCCTCCCCCCAGTTTTCGCATGGCTCTCTCTCTCACACTCTTGTAATTTTTCCCAGTGGGATCCCGCTAGGATTGGTGAATCGCGTTGGTTCGGGTTTCGAGATCTCGGCAGTTGAGTTCCATTAATTTTCTCGTTGTGTCTCGAGGCTTGTTCGATTTGATCAAGAATTCGAATTGTGTAACCTCGCCGCAAGTTTTGCGGGAATTCATAGTCGGAGAAAGTGGGCGGAGCTTGCGGTCTCTAGGTATGAGAGTGGTAAAACAGAGTATGTTTCAAGTGCTGATTAAGTTTCCAATCCATTTCTCCATAATCGTAAGTGAAGAAACTCCTTTCGGCCGTTTTTGGACAAATTATACTTTACCTGAAACATAACTGAAGTATCTAAAACTACGATTCATCTTACACCGCTCTCTCACCTCGCGAAACGAAAAATTACACAATTTTGGATGAAGTCTCGTTTGGCATTCTTCGAGTCCCGTTCTGGAATAGTGGAGAAAAAGAATTGAAATTTTTGGTCAACCCTAGAACTCATCACTTGAATGAGTCAATCGATGATGGCCAAAAGATTGAATGGATCACTCGATGGATTTGATTCGTCACTCGATTGAGGGATTCAACTGAGTGAGTCTCATTTCTCGTCGGTAGTGAAACGAGTAATTGATTCGGCGGTCTCTACTTTTGTCCAAGTTGGAATCAATCAAATATCCAAGTTGCGACTAGACCCAAGGGCATCATGGAGGTGTGAGCTTGTTAAGTGCAAGTCGACCCCTGACAAATAGAGATGATTAAGGAAGGGGTGAGGGAAGGCCCTGCCGCCCTCGCACGGCAAGGAATGAGAGGGAGGGAAGGGGGGGGGGGAATGGGCCAACCCCTCCGGAAGGGGTCGAGCCCTTGCTGAAGGGGTGAGGAGGGGAATAGGCCGTTTTCGTTCGTTTGACGACGTAATTGATTGCCAATCGGCATGGCATTTACATAGACGCTTGTAGACAGTATGCTAGACCCATTTTACACAGTTTTGCACATGAGCTCTTTGTAATGAGCTAATTCCCCAGCTTTCCCTGCGCTCTCCGTTGATTTTCTTCGCTCTGTGGTTTCTACCACTAGTAAGCGCATCCTCGACTTATTTCAACCGTTATATGAGGCCGTCCGCCTTATTGTTAGGTTCAACAAGTGGCTGGAACAGGTAAAAAATCGAGATGTCTGAAAAGTTGGCCCTAGGGGTTATTTTTGACCCTCTACACGCTGGTGAGATCGATTTCGCAATATGTCCCCTACGCGCACCCCCCATTTTGGCCGAAAACGCGTTTTTCGATGTTTTTTCGTTGGGGAGTGGTCAAAATGGTTCGAAAATTTGCGTTGTTAATCAAAATTTCGAGCTCTTTCAAATGATGATGTTGTCATATGATGAAAAAAAATTTATTAAAGAAGAAAAAATCGAAATTTGACCCAAAAAAGTGTGTGTGAAAACCTTTTGCTAGTTGAAAGAGCAAGTCTCGCTGATCATTTTGAGCTATTGGGTGAAAATTTTGGTCGTGGTCTAGTAATTTTTTATCGATTTTAGTGAATCACCGAAAAATAAAATTTTCTGAATACCCTCGTGTTGGTGCTCATTTTGTAGAGCTCGTCAAACTGATCATTTCTTATGAAGAACATTTCCGAAAACGTCTCCGTCTCCATCGTAATTTGTGATCACAATTTGTGCATTTCTGAAAACGTCTCCATCGTAATTTGTGATTGGTCAAAATCACTATTTTCACTACACGGCCAAAAAGCTGTTTTTAGACACCTGTAACTTTTGATGGAGACGTTTTCAGGGGAAATGTTCTTCATAGGAAATGATCAGTTTGACGAGCTCTACAAAATGAGCACCAACACGAAGGTATTCAGAAAATTTTATTTTTCGGCTATTCACTAAAATCAATAAAAAGTTACTTAGACCACGACCAAAATTTTCACCCAATAGCTCCAAATGATCAGGGAGACTTGCTCTTTCAACTAGCAAAAGGTTTTTACACACTTTTTGGGTCAAATTTCTATTTTCTTCGATTTTTTTTAAATTTCGATTTTTTTTCTTTGAAAGAGCTCGAAATTCTGATATATAACGCAAAATTTCGGGCCATTTTGATTCTCTAACGAATAAACATCGAAAAACGCGCTTTCGGCCAAAATGGGGGTGCCCCTCCCGGAGCGCGGAGGGGACATATTGCGAAATCGACCTCACCAGCGTGTAGAGGGTCAAAAATAACCCCTAGGGCGAACTTTTCAGACATCTCGATTTTTTACCTGTTCCAAACCCCCGTTGAACCGTGTTGATCCTAACGCAAACGGCCTCATATACACCATTACCGTAATCGTACCCACCCATTGTTCCCGAAATCAGGAAACCGCTAGCCTGTGTACAGTACACCAGTATTCCGTACTCCGTTACCGTACTCTCGCCTTCCGCATCCCATTATCGTAATCCAGTCTACCGTCCTTTACTACCGTATTCCCATTTATTTAAGACAGTGTGACGCACATAGGTAACGGGGTACGGTACTCAGGGTTACGGTAGTCAGATATGATATACCGAAATCCATTATTCTGTACTATCTATACCGTACTCCTGTCTACAAGACCAGACTACCGTATCCTTGTCTACAGAATCAGATTACCGTACACCGTTACCGTAATCCACCTTCGGTATCCCAGTGCGGTAATCGCTAGCAATCTCAGCATAAATTCTTTACCGAAAACAGTAACCGAGATTAATACATCCTTATCCTAAATTCCGTATCCTGGAAAATCTTGACTACCGTAGCCCTGAGCTCCGTACCCCGTTACCTATGTGCGGCACTCTTCAATAAGCTGGCATATTGTAGTTAAGGACGGTAGACTGGATTACGATAATATAATGTGATGCGGAAGGCAATAGTACGGAAACGGAGTACGGTATACTGGTGAATTGTAGACAGGTTTACGCTTGCCTGATTTCGAGAACAGAAGGTGGATACTGAATATTTGATAACGGTAATGGTGTTTAGAAAGGGTGAAATAAGTCTACGATGAACTTTCTAGTGGTAGAAACCACAGAAGAAGGGAAAGCCGGGGAATTATCTCATTACAAAGAGCTCATGTGCAAAATCTATGTAAAATGGGTCTAGCATACTGTCTACAAGCGCCTATGTAAATGCCATGTCGATTGGCAATCAATTACGTCGTCAAACGAACGAAAAAGGCCAATTCCCCTCCTCACCCCTTCCGCAAGGAGTCGACCCATTCCGGAAGGGTTGGCCCATTCCCCCTCCCCTTCCTCTCATTCGTCGCCGCGCCGCGCACCCTTCCCCCTTCCCTCATCATCTCTACTGACAACCCCTTGTGAGTGTCGATACGATGCCTTATTATTTTAGCGCTGCGTTATCATCATACTCCAATATAAACGAGAAAGGCCTCACTGCGTTTGCACACCTTTCCGGGTCACATGTTCCGACATGTGTTTACACGTTGCGAAAGTAAGCTTACGAGCGCTATTGATATGCCTATTTTAGCGATAAGCTTATCATTATACTATTTGCAAACATTAGCTTACCAGGAGGGGCCATACTGGTTTATAACTAATTGATGAAAATGCGTTGAATGTTTCACGAAAGGAGGTAAAATTCAGATCCATGCAAGAGATTGTGGACCGATGGATGTGATGATGGCACCTTTGGAGGCATTCCTGGATGTACGAAAGCGATGTACTCTCCATCGACCAGAAAGATAACATGTGAATCGCCAAAAGTAATTGTCATCGACGGCGTACCATTGAGCGAAGATTGCGGGGGATGTGATGACACGACTCTGAAGTGTGACTTACCACGCAACGGATTCCAAACAAACAACGGTTATCCCATTCTTAAGTTCTATCGTATTACATGTCAATGAATCACTGCCCAAGTTCTACTGAAAACATCATATATTACACGACTTTCGCGTAAAAGTTTTTGGAACAACCGAAATGTTAGTATTTTGAAATTTTGAGGGGTTGCAAATTGGTCAGATGGAACACCCTGAAAGTTTCAGATCGACTATTTTACTGTCGGCTGCGCATGCTGTAACTTTCAAGCGCACATTTTTTTCCAAATGACAGCATTTGTGACTGTCTCAAAGACTATCACCTTTTCAAGCGCTCTGCATATGCGCAATTTGCAAACTTCGAATTTTTATTCGTAAATCTACGTTAATTAGTTTGAAGTTGGCTTACAGTTCTATTTTTCATTGAAGGTGTCAACGAGCTAACGAAAATTTACGTATAAAAGCACCGAAAAAATGCAAATTGCGCATTCGCAGTGCGCTTGAAAAGTTAGTCTTTAGTCATTACGACATCTTTAAGAAAGCAAGAATACGATTTTGTCTCTTTTTTGATCTTTTCATGAACTTTTCTTTTCATCACTGTGAAGGGCCGGTATTGAAGGTAAAAAAACCAAGCGCTTGAAATATGAAGAATGTGCAGCCGAGAGTAAAGCGATTGCCTGAAACTTTCAGTATGACCAAACCCAAATCCGTCAAAATCTTAAATCATATACGTTTCGGTTGCATCAAGATTATGCTCACTTTTACGATACATACACAACTAAGACATGCACAACTTTTTCTAAATATTCCACTTCTCAATGCTGATAATAAACTGTTATTGTAATCTACAAATTGCTAACCACAAACATTTTAAACGCAATAGCAAGCTAACAGCAATAGTATCGCGGCAGAATGCAACCAAATCAGCATCTACGATAATATTATTTTAATATCTTAAAATAATATTATTTTAAAATCAACAATGATAAATCAGACATTATGTTTCAACTAACCTCACTGCACTTGCTGCTCCTCTCCTCGGCCACTCGAGGGAGGAAATGGAAGAGAAGGAAGGAAGGGAGTCCCTTGAGTCGGCCTTTCGATCGAGGGGGGACGAGATAACTGCAAAAATCGCAATGAAGCACGTAAAAATAATCAACAAATGGAGACGGTACCTCGACTGGCTATCGTGCCTAATCAGTTGTCGATCGATGAGCGAGTGACGGGACCGGGATAGAGCGGAAGAGGCGGCCTGCAAGCAATTGATTCATTGAGCTGTCAATCGTTAACGTCTCCCTCTCACCCATCTGCTCCAATTGCCTACTGCAGTTGCCGGGGCGCTCGGCCGAGTGGAGTAACTGGAGTGCCTGCAATCATTCGATAAGAGACGTCGTCAGTCTACAAAATTCAGTTAGCGCTTTCCGACCCCGTCCTGTCGCTTCCGTCTCCTTGCCTGCTCGCTGATGTGCAGAACCGAAGATGCGACCGATATCGATCTTAAATCGATCCGTTGATGACGTCATCGTCGAGGCGCGATTTTCCGACCTTGGCTCCACTCACGACTGCCTCCTCTCTTCTCGTCGTTGACCATCTCTGCTCTCCTAGACCGGCCCGACTTCCAGGATGCTGTTGCACTGCAACAGTCAAACGAGTATCTTTCCTAATCAATAATTGGCAGGCCCTACGCACTCTCTCTGTAATTATCACCCTCCCCAACGTTGGCCTAACCGGCACGCACAGTTCCCTATGATAATCTACAGCACTCTCTTCTGGGTAGTCTCCCCTGTCCACTCCCCCATCTGCCATGGCTCCAGTTGGAACCACCTCACACAGCACCTGCAACAGTGACGACCTCTCTCAGCAGACGCACGCCTCACTGTCGTGTCTCTCCTCACACCAGCCACTTGAGTACACGTACTCGCATGTTCGTCGCAACGGACGTACTCCCCGCAGTCAAGTGCTCCTCACCGAGCAGAGACTATGTGGCCAGGGATCTTTGTGGACAGAAGAATCTACGTGCTCTCTCGCCTACTCTAAGAGAACCGGAAGGGACCAATCAACTGGTACTGGGGGTGGGTACCCAATCCAGCCGATTGATCCGAGCCAATCACGCCAGATCCGTGGTTAACAACCCTGTATCCACGGGATCATCAGAGATGAAGCTCACGTGGAACCGAAGTCCCGGGCACCGGGTGGCCAGCTCCCAGCTGGTGCCAATCACGCGGTTCTCTTGTTCTGCCCAAAAGGTGGAGCGGCCTGAACAGGCCATACTGATCCCCTCCAGTTGGGGACGTGCTACACGCCATTCCTAAGAGGCCGAAGCCGCCCTAACCCCGAAGTTACCTACGAGTCAGGTGCTCTCTCTCAATCAAAACCAGGTGAGGGGAGCACTTACCTGAGATAGTGAAGATCGGCATGAGACGTGAAGGCGCGGTGACCTGCTTGTAGCTGTTGCTGATGCCATTCAGCGGCAGTAGAGTTGGGAGTGGCGAGCGAGGCAACCTGAAAGCGAAGAAATAGTTAATAATAGTGAAAATGCAACGAACCCGCGTAAAATATGACCGTCCTAGCGGAAGCCTAGATAATGACGGTTTAGTCGTGATAAAATATTTTTGGCGAGATGACTGTCGCCAATAAAAACATGAATGTTCGCGCAAAATAACCATTCCGCCAATACGTGCACAAGCAGACAGTTTTACAAGCTCAAATTGCGGCCTGTGGACGCATTTGAGCCGACTGAATCAGTATAAAGCGCATGAACTGTAGCAGAAACTATGAAAATAGATGCAATTTCGAAAAAAAATTGCTCCAAAATGCTGACAAACAAGCGCAGGCGGTAGGCACCGGGGGCAGAGGCGCAAGACTGACGCGTGTGCAGCTACGGAACAGGGTGCAGTTCGCGAGCGGGGGTAGATCAGTGTGATGGAGAAGGGCTCGAGCAGAAAATCGATCGTTCGATCTCTTGAACTCGAAATGCGAGTGAACGGAACGATTTTTTTTAAAACTGGAATGCCTTTTGCCGGTTCTCCTATTGTATTTTGCGGTTCCAGGTAGCCCAGCCCGTTGACGACTCGCGTACGAGCTCCGTATTTCTGGCTATAGCCGCTGTCTCGTCGACCCGCTAACTCTTTCTTCCCAACACTTTTTCTCCCCCCCCCCCTCTCACTCCTCTCGGGGTGAGAGTACAAACTACAATCGCCCTGGGTGCACCAAATGACAGCCGTTCCAGCGCCTCTTCTGTATTTCTCGCGGGTTTTGACCGCGGTTGGTATTTCTAGTTCGTAGTGCGCTGGCACGTTATGTGCCCCACGTGCATTCTTGTCTCGACGCACTTTGCACCTTGCAAATTTCTTCCATGTGCGTATTTTGACCCCGCGACCGTACTTTGTTCCCGTCTCCCTTCTTCCCTGTTGCCCGCCCTTCTTTCCTGATATCCTTTCTTATTGCTTATTTCTTCATTCAAGAATGCTCCGTCGCGCGCTCTCCTCAGTGGTGGCAGCGAGAGGATCGACGTCCAACTTCCTTCCCGCCAGGTTGGTTCGGCTTTCATACTGGGTGTTTATTTGTGTTCGTTCGAATTACTGAACGTTATCATCAAGAATGCCGTTGATTGCGGTTTTAATTAATAATCAACTGGCTTATCAATCATTAATTATTCAGAAGCTTCTCATCACAAGCGGCCTTCGAGAAGGCTCAGGCAGATCTCAAGAAGCTTAAGGAGGTCAGCACTTTTGTTCTTTCTAGCTTATGTTTGCGATAGCGTTCGATTCTGGAATTGATCGCGTTCATTTCTCAAGGTGACTGTGTAATAGAGTTAAATAGGTCCCAATAAATAAATTATAATTAATTGACTGTGTTGATACAGGAGCCAGATAACGATGTGAAGCTGAAGATCTACGCCCTCTTCAAGCAGGCTTCGGTCAGTGATATTTATAATTATTAACGACCGAGGAATTTCGGATGTTCAATTTAAATAATATCAAGTACCACTGATTTTTCAATGGAGTACTCAAGCATAATACACCCTTTCTCAGCAAATATGTATTGCGACACGGTCGCCAGCCTCTTTTTTGTTTTTTTAAAAATCCGATATCTTAATATTCAGTCGGGCGACGTCTCGGGCAGTCGACCGGGCATGATGGACTTCGTAAAGCGAGCCAAGTACGACGCCCACGCCAAGTTAAAGGGGATCGGCAAGGTTCGATTTTTTAAAATATGAATATCCTAGTAATAAAAAAATTCACATATATGTGAATTTGTGAACATATCAATAATCCCCCCCCCCCCCTGCAGGACGATGCTCAGAAGAAGTACATCGAGCTTATCTCGTCTCTTCTCGGAGCGGAGGCCGCCACTCCCGCGTCCAAGTCCGTCGAGGGACTCACCGCCGTGCCGGGTGTCGATGTGAGTAGAACTTAATCATCGATGAGAGATGCGTAAAATTAATCGTGGTATACTCATAAGAAGTGCACTGACGAAGCTAAAGTTATGCGCAGGATATGAATCCATTAACAAGGTGAATTTCACTTGAAAGTAAATTGTATTATATTTATAAATACGACAGTAAATTTTATAATAGCTTAAAAAATAATAACTTTTTATCACAACTTAATAATCTCCCTTTTGCAGTTCTCGATCAAGGGGAAGGTGTTCGAGATTCGGCTGAATCGACCGGCCAAGTTCAACGCCCTCACTCTGGACATGTACAACGGCATCACGAACGCCCTCCACTTCGCGTCGAACCACAAGGAGACGAGTGTGACTGTGATGACCTGTGAGTTGACAATGAGGCAGAGGGAGGGTACTGAGTTATGCGATAAGATCTGATAGTGGAACAGGAGTGTGGTATGATGTGTTGTTAGAGTTCATCATCATAACAAGGTGATTTTGCAATTTGGAATACGATGGCTCGAGTACAATACAATTATAATAAGTTTGTTGCAATAGTTATCGAATAAAATATTTCTTCTCCGTGCGTGACGATGCAAAACGAGAAGACATAATGCGATGATTAATTATTTATTTACCACAATTTTATAGTATGTTATATTTCCAGCGGCGGGCGACTTCTACTGCTCGGGCAACGATCTGTCCAACTTCGCGAAGGCAGCGACGGCGTCGAAGGAAGAAGTGAAGGAGATGGCGGAGACCGCCGGAGTCGTCCTCCAGAAGTACACACAGGTGAGGGGGATGTATACAAAGCGAGAACAATCCATTAGGTAGAAATAAATATTAGTGTAGGACGGATAAATGTGTAGAGATGTTACCTCAGGTAACTTACCTGGTCAATTAGATTGATGATTCATACATGCTATGTACAATGAGAACTATGGATGCTATAGCTAGCGGCGGGAATGGGAAGATACATAGATGGAAAAGTCAGGTGATCTAATCGTCAGACCCCCGGGTATGTTTTTGCAAAAACCTCAAAAAGGGAAAATATATTCGATACCCGGGTATGTTTTAGAATGCAAGGTGCTTCTCCACATTGACAGAACCCTCGAAAACCGGGCACGTTTACGGGGTTTAGTTAGTTTTCCACGACTTTTTCCTACTCTGGGAAGAAAATTAAATATTTTTGGTGCTTACTTGCACATAATTTTTTGAAGCAATGCTTGCTCAATAAATGTAAAAAATGTGTAGAATTGATTTACAATTCACGTCAGTTGTTTTTTGTCTACAGTCGCACTCTCTATTAATCACGATAACAATACATACATATTTAATACAATATTAAATTTATTTTAGGCGTACATCGACCACAACAAGCCGCTGATCACCCTCTGTCAAGGGCCGGCCGTGGGCATCGCCGTCACCGTCCTCCCGCTGTCCGATATGGTCATCGTCAGTGATAAGGTACGGTTGGAAGGTAGTGCGATTGATAAGTTAGAGTGGGGTGGGTGGAATTACTCAAGCCTATTTTTTTGTTTCTTTTTAAGGGGAATAGTTGATCGTGATCTTGGATGTTGCGAAAAATATATTTTTAGTCAACCCATTGCCTTGTCCTTTACCGTCTTTTAGGGTAACAATAGATCAACAAAATAAGTAACTTGGATTAAATTGGGAAATATATTTTTAATTGTTGGTCAATTTTTAAGTGTGGAATTGTATAATTTCAGTTCAACTGCGTGACTCCCTTCGCCTCGCTCGGCCAGTCGCCCGAAGCCGCCTCCTCCTACTCATTCCCTCTTCTGATGGGACCCGTCAAGGCCAGCGAGGTACGGTAGATATTGATTATCCAAGGGATCAGAAGGGTTCGAGAATCATGGTGTATATTGTATTTGGAACGGCCGTTCTCGTAATATTAGAGAATCTCCCAATCTGCCGGAGATGATCACTCATTGAAACAGTAGATTGACATCTGTGAGAGTTTTCGGCATTGGGGTTACTTTTTTCCTCCCTTCCTCCGAATCATATTACATGTGAAGATAATCTAATCGCGGTAGATAATTGCAATTATCAACAGTGTGCGGAATCAATAGACTATTGTTGAGCGTTAAATCGTCGAACAGAATAGGAGGTTCTTTGAACGTGTTATAATTGAGCAATCTATAAACCCATAATTCTCCAGTCTCAAATTTGAGAGAATGAAACAATTCTTCAAAATAATCGACATAGATATTGTCTTTATCGAGATTATGAAATCGTCCTTTCAGGTTCTGCTGATGGGTCGCAAGCTGGGCGCTGCGGAGGCGGCGCAGCTCGGTCTCGTCTCCATGGTCGTGCCCCACGCTGAGTTCGAGCAGAAGGCATGGAAGGTCAGTCGTGTGGTTCAGGGTACAGTGAGGAAGGCGATGTTTACGAATCGTCGTCTGGCGTGAATACACTTTGGAAAATACCAGCAAATGATTTTTAAAAGTTTGACTAGGCACAGATGTGTTTCGCAAGTCGTACTGAATGGATGGATAAGGAACCGTTTCAATGAGCTACAGGCTTGCTTGAATGTATTTATAGTACCCATATCTCGAGCTAAATATTAATCGCTAAATCTAGGGTGTCTATTTCGTATGTAATGCCGATAACATTGCAGGAAGTGGAGGCGATGTCGGTGCTTCCTCCCGAGTCACTCCGTCTCAACAAGATGCTGCTGAGGGACATCCACAGAGACGGACTCACAAAGGCCAATAAGGTGAGGTGATTGGAGTTGCAGAAATTAGTCATAGCCTATGACTCATAGGATTGGAAAAGCGTGAGCTTTTCTATTAATTGAACAAGTGTGATGATAGAATAGGCACAATTAGGCTTACCAAGGCGAATATGGTGAGAATAGTCGCATTGATGATTGGAGGATCGGACGGAAATAAAGTAGAAGGATACCAAGAATGAATTAATGCTTCACGGATCACTAATATTATTGCGCTCACTTGGCTTGCTCAATGCGTAGATGATATCGAACAAAAATATTCTTCCACTAGCGATCAATAAGCATACCGTATCCTTGCGGCTACCGTAATCATCCCGATTGCAGACTGAGTGCGAGCTGATCGTCCAGCGATGGCAGTCGAAGGAGTGCGCCAACGCCATCGCCGCCTTCATGACGAGAAAGAAGAAGTAATCGATCGATGGAGGATACTGTAGTCCCCCGCGTGTACTGTATCTGCCTTGTATTGATTAGTATTGCTCTGTTTGTATGTGTGAATATTTATCTGAAAACAAAAGGGTACGATAAAAGATTATTACGAAATGTAAAGTGTACAGAATTCAGAATTTTAACAGGGGTATTTTTAAGACCTGATCAGCCAGGTCCATTCTTCTTTGGTAATGCACCGGAAATAAAGAGCAGATGGAAAATCGAATTGAATAGTAGCAGTGCTACCCTCTCACAAGTGCCAGCGTGGCTCTTTCTATCTATTGAATGATTTCTTGATTACTTCCCTTCCTCTATCCTACTATCTCATTACTGTATGATGAACGGCTGACCATCACTGCTGTCAGTCAGTTCTCGATGAGATATCAATCGCCCTTCGAATGGGGTCGATCGAGACTTGGTGGAGAGAGATTAGGGAAATTCGAGAGAGAGCCGAGCAATCGAAAGGGAGAGCAACGCCCTTCCAACGATGCATGGGGGAGAGGGAGGGGGAGGGAGAGATGGGAGGAACGATAGCCTATTCTCATTCAATCCCTCCCATCCCCTGCTCTTATTCTTCGTACAGTTCTCTGAACATCTGCTGACCGTTATTGATTTAGTCTCTCTGCTAAAGTGATTGAACCAGACAATGCCTTGATTATCCTGTACTCCGACTTGAAGTAATGACACTCAACATTCCCGATTCAGAATGTTGCATACTTCGAAGAACGTCATTGTGACTGGCGCTTGCGGATTTATCGGCTCCAACTTCATGAACTACATCTTTAAAGTTCGTTTCCTTCTTATTCAATTTTTCCATCTACCGCTTGAAGAATTCATTTTAAAATACAAATAAATTCTCAGGCCTGGCCGACGTGCAACTTTGTCAATGTCGACAAGCTAATTCTCAACAGTGATACACAGCATGTGAATGAGGAGGCGAGTGACTTACAGGAATTTACACGTTGAAGAGTTGCATTTTTCACAGCAAACCTGACCGAAAGGCGGTTCCTGACCAGATGTAATAGGTATAGTCTCACGGATCGAAATTCGGAAGAAGCATAAATGTTATTGATCAGAGACAATTCCAGGTCCGCTCCTCTCCCCGTTACAAACTCGAGCTGACCGACATCAAGAACGAGCAGAAGATGCTCAAGATTCTCGAGGAGAACGAGGTTCGCGATCTTCCAATAACTGAATTGAGAAACAAAAAAATGTTAAATTCGATCGAATGGTAAAAAGAATTCATGTAGAATTCAGGTATGTAGAATTCAGGTGGAAAAGCTAAAAGCTGAACAAACGTGCAAACACTGACCATTGTCATTATCTATCTCCTCTCAGATCGACACAATCATCCACTTCGCTGCCGATTGCACGTCGACTAGGTGCTATGAGGACACGACGGAGGTAAAAAGAAACCTCTTTTTCTATTCCTAACCCTTTAATTATCTTTCTCATAATATTTTCTGACAGAAAAGTACCTCAATGAGGACACCCTCCCCCATTTTCAAATTTTTTTTGGCTTTCTCTTGTACATTTTCTCTAAAGAAATATCCACAACAAGTAGTATAATCAAAAAGATCAGTTGAAGACAAAAGTAAAATTGCAGGCCGTGGAGAACAACGTCGTTGCCTTCGTCGCTTTCCTCGAGACTGTTCGCACGTATGGGAAGCTGAAGAGATTCCTGCACGTCTCCACTGATGAGGTCTGTGATCTATCTGACTTGACTTCGTGGTTTATCCACAACACAATGACGACCTTCTCTAATTCCAAATCGGGAAAACAAAATCATAGGGCGGCTGTCCAAAGAGTCTCGATGAATGAATTAGTGCAGACGAGAGAGAATTTGAGAGCACAGATCCTGTCTCAGGTCTACGGCGATTCCGACCTCTCAGCCGACGCGAACGGCAAGAACGAGCAGGATCTGCTGCTGCCCGGCAATCCCTACGCTGCGACTAAGGTGCGGATTGTCTGATTCGGAACTTCGTATTTCTTCTCTCACATGTGCAATTTTGTTCCAATCTGTGCCTCGATAGATCCTATCTCTGTTAGCTATTGTCGAAGAAGAAGAAGAATAAGTCGATGATCTTTGATCTGCTCCTTTCCAGATCTGCGGCGAGGCCTATGCGCAAGTGTATCGCACCGCATACGGTCTGCCCATCGTGATCGCCCGCATCAACAACATCTACGGACCGAATCAGTGGGATGTCAAGGTTCCTTTTTGATCATCTGAGAGTCGCAGACTTGAGCCAGATTTTTTAAAAAATATTGTTGATGGGTTGGCAGCTCAAATTAATTTTGAAACTCATTTCATTCCAGGTCGTGCCCAGATTCATCGAGATCGCGAAGGCGCGCGGCAACTTCACGATTCAGGGTGAGCAGTAGGGATGGCAAAAACTGTCTGAACGAACCGCTCCCCTCGCGAGTTGAGAGACAGGAATGATCCGAAAGTGGAATGCTCTCTCGCTTCTCAGACAGTCGACTGTCCCAAAGTTTTTAGAGAACATTTCAGACGGCGTCAGAAGGTTAAAATGATGACTTGAAACGTTTTTGATGAATTAAGGCCTCCCCTTTGATCCTATGCTTGTTGAGTATTTTTGAGTGGTTGAAAATGTTGAAGTTGACTAGTGAATTGCTTATGTTTCACAAGAATTATAAAATATCACCAATTCGAAGTTGGGACAGTCGACTGTCTGAGACAGTTGACTGTCCCAAATTTTGGGACAGTCAATTGTCTCAGACAGTCCATTGGACAGTTTTTGCCATCCCTAGTGAGCAGTGGGGGTGGGGAATGAACGAAGAACAGACAAAATAAATCTGTCAGAAATTTAAAGAGCATTGTGAATTGTATTTTTTTTCGAAAGGCGGCACAATCAAATCAGCCTCTTGTTGCCGAAATTTCTAATGAACAATTCGTGAAACTCAACCCACCCTTGCTTTGGCAGTTATTATTTGTGCAAATTCTGGATCAACAATATCTTGGCAATTATGCTAAAAGACAATTTCGCATCATACGTACTTTCTAGGGTTGACCGTTCGGAATACGGAACGTCCGATATCGTACGTGCGAAATGAGACTCGTTCCGGAATGAGAGTGGATTTTTGACTCTCGTTCCGGAACGGCCTTTGTTCTACTCTCGCTTGTTCCGGAACGGATTAGCCAGAGTGAAACATATCCGAAAATCAAAAAAATCGGATGAAATTGCTCTCACTTTCTCAATTGATTTATATACGTATCTTTGAAACATAACTCTTTCGAATGTTGTTCTATCATTTCACACCGCTCTCCCACTCGTATTTCGGAAAATGAGTCGATCCGGAATGAGTTCGGAACGACCATTGTTCGACTCTCGTTCCGGAACGGCTATTGTTCGAATCTCGCTCGTTCCGGAATGAGAGGAAAATTGGATTAAAAGTTCGGATTTTTGCCATTCCGTTCCGAACGGTCAACCCTAGTACTTTCTTACTTTCGCGTGCTCTCTCACTTTCTCTCCCCCATAACCATGCATCATTGCAGGTTCGGGCAAGCAGCTGCGTTCGTGGCTGTTCGTCGATGACGCCGCCAGGGGAATTCAGGTGAGAACCCGAGGCCATCTTTGAGAGGAGCATCACTACTATCTTGGCTAGATAGTATTAGTAGTAGTGAGCATGAAGATAGCTTTACAAATTGATAATTTCAATACTTAGGAGGGCCCAGAGATCAAAGATCAATTTCTAAATCCAGGCAATTGCGGAGCGAGGAGTGCTCGGAGACGTGTACAACCTGGGCACGTATTTCGAGATGAACGGTAAGTGGTGTTTGATCTTTGATCTTTTCGAAATTAATTATAAACCTCATCGTGTACCTGTACGAAATAGTGAAATTCTCGATTTGAGACAGTTGATCTTTGATCTTTCCAGTCGCCGACCTCGCTCATGCCGTGCAGAAGGAGGTTGACATGCAGCTGGGAAGGGAGCATCAGCCGCCCAAGTAAAACATTCGAGATTCACATTATTCCTGATTGTTATTTTTGAACGAAATGCCCATTGTTAACCGATCGCTGTTGGCGGAAAGGCCTTTAGTGCAATTGCTGAAACTCAACCAATTTCCGGCGCTTTTGCACTTTCTCCAATAGTTTCTTGAAAATAAAATGATTATCACTGATTAACTACATAAAATGTATTGGAGGAGGGCCTAATCTCCTCATTATTCCAGTTTCATCTCGATCCCCGACCGCCCCTACAATGACCTCCGATACCTCCTGGACATCTCGAAGGCTGACAAGAAGCTAGGATGGCAGCCCACCATCTCCTTCGAGGAGGGTAAGGCACTCTCTCCATTTTACACGCTCTCTCGCCCTGTCTGAGCGAAGATAGTCAATACTCGATAACCGCCTACCGTACCTTGCAGGTCTCCGCCGCACGGTAGTCTCAGCCCTCAAGCCGAAGGAGCACGTGCAGATGGGCGTCGTCATCTTTGGCGGCAAGGGATACGTGGGACAGGAGCTGCAGAAGGTACCGTACTCTATTTTCGGGATACCGTACCAACCGTCTATCGACAACTGACTTTATTCAGATCCTCACCACGCGCAAGATCCCGTTCCACCTGGCAGCAACCAAGCCGGGCACGAGCACTGATGAGGAGGTACTGTATTAGGTTACGGTAAGGATACGGTAGATAATCTATTATCGATTTTCCAGGTCGAGAAGGAGCTGGTGCAGCTGGGCGGCACGCACGTCGTTTGCTGCACTGGTCGGTGAGTGGCTGATCTTTGATCTTTCACTCTCCCGTTTCGTATAGCATTCGAGAACGCGTGTGAAATGGAAGAGTATCTTCGTGTATAATTTTAGAACTCTTCAGGGTTCATAAATAAAATGCCGTAGAACACATCTTGAGATCAAAATAACAGGAGTTCTAAAATGATCGGTTCAAAATGATATACCTCCGTATTTTCAATCAATACTACAGTACCCACGGCGCTGGTTGCAACACGATCGAGTATTTGGAGGGCGGCCCGGAGCAGACGAAGGAGAACGTGCGGGATAATATGTTCAGGTCTGTTTTTTCACCGATCCTTCCAAATTCGTTTCGAAGGATTGAGTTTCACCCTTACTAGGAACGTTTCACCCCTGCAACGAGTTAATTCCGATTTGAAATCTTTTCCATTGAAAATAATCATAAATTCCGTATTTTCTATAAGGAGCGAAAATCGAATTTCGCCATAAAATCGATTCCAGCGTGAATTCCCTCGCCCAAATCTCTCGTCGTCTCGGCTTCCACCACACGTACATTGGCACCGCTTACATCTTCGCCTACGATGACCGCCATCCTGTGGGAGGGCAGGGATTCAAGGAAGAGGGTACGGTATCTCACGGTTACGGTGGAAATATGGCTCAATTATGATACTGTAGAGGTTACTGTAGGTTGTAACTTCTCTAAAATATGTAGCCTAACTGGGATTACGGTAGGAATTACGGCAATCGATATTCAGAGCTGCCGACCTTCTTCGGTTCCTCCTACTCTGTCGTCAAGGGCTACACCGACCGGCAGATGGAGTACTACAATCGGTGAGATCTATCGATACCGTACTCCTACAGTATCTTACCGTAACCTGCCCATCCCAGGTGGGAGAACATCAACGCCCGCATCACTCTTCCGCTCACTTTCGACACCACGCAGCAGCGCAATCTGCTCACGAAGATCGTCAACTACAAGTGAGAATTTTTATTGCATTTCGTCGTTTCCCGATATTTTTATAAACAAAAAGATAAGTGTAAATTAAAATTTTTCTCTCTATTCTGTGCTAACGAGCCCACAATTGGCGCATGGTATTCAATACGAAAATATCGATAATTCCAGGGAACTCCTCGGTCTGCCCGTCTCCCTCTCCATCCTTCCCGACTGCCTCGGTGCGCTGGTCGACCTGATGGCCCAGAGATACCAGGTATGAATCAGAAAACCGACCATTTCGAAAAAAAACTTTTCGAAATATGCCCTTAATAGATCTGACCTTGATAGAAAACGCCATTGTCTTCAGGGCAACCTCAACCTCGTGAACCCTGGCCCGATCTCTCTTTATGAAATCGTCAAGCTGTACAAGGAGGTATGAATAGGGGTGGCAATAACAAATTCCCAATTCGCTCAATCGAAAAAAAACGAGTAATCTTGACTTGGAAAGAATGAAATGAGTTTCAAGAATGATTGATGAAGACGTGATGCGAGATAAATCTGATGGAGATGAAAACCGTCAAATTTTAAAAAAGGTGAAATTCGATAATCTCTCAAATATTTCAGCACGTCAACCCCGCCATCGAGCCCGTCGAGATCGGCGTGGACAGCGAGAGGTTCGTGATACAGTATCTCTAGTTATCCAGATGTGACCTCAGTCGGAATAGATAAAAAGAATAGTGCGGTTTTGATCGATTACTTCTCTCACAGATTAGATAATTACCGTGATTGGTTTAATAAATCTCAATTGCAGATGCAGAGAGATGCTCGCAACGAAGGGCAACTGCGCACTGGACACCACTCTGCTGCAGGCATGTGTTTATTGATTTATTGTCTAGATTTATCGATTGCATCCTATCATCTATCAGACTCAAGATGCTGCAAAAATTCGCACTTCGCTTTGATTCGTTTTTCGAAAAAGCCTTGCAAATAGATACTAAACATGAAATTCGTCTCTTCCATTCGTGTGCTTACTGAAACTTATCTCGTCTCCTCCCATTACTCACTGATTCCAATCATTGCAGAAGCTGTGCCCCTCCATCCCCTCCACTCGCGATTCACTCATCGCCCAGTTCAAGACCATGACGGCTTGAGATTCCTTGTCTCTATTCCAGTAATATTTGGACCGATAAAGCATTCACATGTAGCTTTTCGTTCACGGTAAAAACATTCCGTTCCGTACAGGCGTCGTACTAGGACATAGTAAAAGAAATCGGTAGCGGTTCCAGTGAGCTCCTTGATTACATTTCTGAGGCCCGACGAACTAAAGGGTCAGTTTACGAAGCATTAAATGAAGAGATAAAAATTGTGAGATAGAGGAAGAAAGGCAACGGAAAAATTCAAAAGAATGAAGATAATAAATTGTTGACAAGAAGTATCGCTTTGTTTTAATCGCGTTGGCTGGAGAGAATTCAGGGCTCCTTTATGGCCGACGTGGACAAATTAATCGCGTTTATTAACTGTGAAATGAGATTTAATGGTTAGTATGTACAAATGTGAAGAAGACTTGGGAGAACTGAGCTAATGGCAGATTATTCTGGGAAATGAAGACAGATTATCAGATGGGAGTCTCTCAGCAAACTCCGGTGATTTGCTTAATTCCTTGCACTTGGTAGGACTTGCTGAAAGCCGAATCTCCTCCAGCAGTATGAACGATGATGTCATCAGAGTGAAGCTGATGGACCGAGACAGTGCAGCCTTTCATGGCAGCAATCCTTACTCTCTGCAAATTATTGATATTGAGATGCACGTGATCCCCGTTTTGCTAATACAGATAGAAAGGAAATATAAAAATGTTTACTCCATTTTGTTCCCAGTCGGGAAGATACTCCCCCATTTCACGAGACGATTCGTTGGCGAATACATTAGAGACACGTTTGGAATCGAAGACGACTGATCCCACTCGAACTGGAATAGTGAATATTCCGTATCCGAATTTATTTTCTATTGTGTGCATTCCTTTTTAAACTTAAAAGTAAGGAAAATCCTTGAAATTGAAAGTGTTTGAATTGAAAACAAAAATCAGCGAGAGAGTTCTCACACCTCTCTCCCTCCGTCTCCCCTGTCTCTATGCCCGCGTGGATATCCCCCGCGCGCGCTCTCTCTCTGTACCCCATGCCTGTCCTACCGAATCATGGTTTCCCGGAAAAAGTCGTTTGAATTTTATATCATCGTCTTTTGGCCGACTTTTGGTACACCCTTTTTTATACCAGAACACAAACGATTAGAGTATTTCTCTTTCAATAAGCCATAGAAAACACCACGGGCTCTGCCATAAAGGTCATCGAACGGGCAAATATTGATCGTATGTTAGGGTAGCAAAATTTTCTCCTCTATCTTTATGCTCCGAATTAGTATCCTGACATAAGAATCCTCAGAAAGATTCGTAAAATTCTGGTTGCTGTAGTGGGGGAAAGGGGTACCTCTGTTCGCAGCTTCTCTTTCGTGAGGAGAAGGAAGCGCCTTCCATAAGTTGGGATGCAAGTTGATTTCGATGACTGCGAGAAAGATGGCGACTACTATGACGATTCCCACGAAGTACGCGCCAACGAGCTCGCGCTTCGTCTCCTTGGGTTCAGTGAAGTCGGCATCTCTCTCATCGGTCGGACGCATGGTTTGGGATCGGGGAAGGAACTGGGAAAATATCTAGGAGCTAATGGGGCGGGGAAAAGGGAGAGTAGGGTGGATGCGGTAGCGAACGTGCTGGATGAGGAGGTCAATCCAGGGTGAGATAGAGTGCGGGTGAGAGATAGTGCTTCTTCGAGAGCCCTGGAAGGGGAAAGTGTTTGCTCGAGGGTGCTGCGTCCTAGATTAATTCTTGCGCTGATAAGCAGGAAGAACTTTTGAATTAGATACTAGCTATCACAACTGAATCGATATCCCGATCGATAGCAACGAGTCGTAGGTTCCGTTCGTCATGATAATTTCGTTCGAGTGTCACGACAAGGGGCACATGCAGGACGACTGTTGAAGGTAATACGTAGATAGCAGGAGAATGAGTTCGCGATCATCATGAACTTACATTTTCCCATGAATTTTATTGAGATTTTTTTAGCCAATGTCAACTCCTGATCGATTTCTAGGCCAACGGCACGATAGTACTTTTTTATCGACAATTATATCGCGATAATTCACCAGTGTCTGAACTTGCAATTGCCTTCGGCCTTCTTACAGAAGGTGAATGCGCCTCCGCGAACCTGCGAATGGGAATTTCACTTATATTTTCATTTTTACGCTTTTATAAATAAATAAATCACCTCAATTACGACCTCTGACTTGCCTTTGAAGTTAGGACAGCTCCATTCGCAATTGAAAACCTCGACGCGACTGTCGCTGCAATTTCGAAAGAAAAAAAATTAAAGTTCGGATTCTCATACTATCTGTGGGTGCAGCACTGGGCTTCCTTTGAGCAAGTGCGCAGCTGCGGGAGGATGTTGGACGGGTGGCCGTACGGTCCGCTGTCCTCGTTAGTTCCTGCGAGGTACTCTTTCAATTTTTGAGATTCGGAAGCAATTAAAAATGAAAATTTCGTACCAACATAGCATTGGAGCGCTGTCGACACGGCAAAGATGGATAGAGAAACGAGGATAAGTCTCATCTTGGAATATTGTAATGTGCGCATTTATTTGACTTTTATAGGCGAAACAGCAAAGCGAATTCCCACGCAGATCAGATCAAGCGTCGTCATATAATTTTCTGCTGGATTCATTTTGCATTAGCACGATTCCAATTTTGCAGATTCTATTCGTCATGGTGCTTGATCAACTGTGTATTGTTGTGCTGCAGCGGATTGAAAAAAAGCCGCTGACGGGAATACAGGAACATATGGCTTGTGCCTCTAGGCACGCTGTTCCACTCTCGCCTCTTCCCCATTCCCCTCTATCCCTGGTCCCTCCACGCACTACTTCACTGACCACTCGCCAGTGATCACTCTCTCGGGGTCGAGGTTCGCGGCCGATAACAACACCCGCACACTCTCCCCTCGTTTCACGTGTGTTTATTTGCCGCCATTCTGCCCCTGCTACCAACCCGCTGCTCTCGATTTAACGCACGCTTTTTCATTTTTTCTCTATCATTGTCTCTTTTCCTAAAAGGGACTCGTGCGCGTTAGTTGTTGCCACCACTCTAGGCACCTATCGCCTATCACTGATCGCGTGCTTATTTTGTTTTCGCAGTTTCCGAGCTTCTTCTTGTTAGTTTCGCGTCTTTCTTCATCATCAGCTCAATATGAACGCCAATCTTCATTTCTAGCACCACAATGAAAGCCATGAGACGGGCTTTCTCATCAGTGGCTTGGGACGTGCAAAAAGCGCAGCAGCACGTGTTCAAGCCCGTTGAGTACCGGTACACGACCAGGGATGCGATCATTTACGCGCTCTCGGGTGGGGGTTTCAAGCTGTTTTGCCCATCCATAGCTCTCATAACTGCGTGTAATTGGCCTCCAAAATATGAAAAAGTATACAACCATAATTTCAAACTCTCAGTCGGCTGTAAAGCCAAGGAGGACCTCCGATACCTCTATGAAGACGCGCCGGGATTCATGCCTTTACCAACATTCATCGTTGCTCCCGGGATGAAGCATACTGGATTGAGGCGATGGCCAGGTGAGGAATAGGGATTAGTAAGCAATGAGGGTCTGCTCCATTTTAGAACTGGTCGTTTTATAACTCCACAGAGATCAAATATTAAATGTTGTAAAACACTTCCTAAGATCAAAATAACAAGAAGTCTAAAACGACCAGATTTAAAAAGGAGCAGATTCAAGAAATGAGCCTCTTCGTGCTCACTATCCGCCTCACTGACCGGTGAGAGAGTACGGGAAAAGAATACACGATTTTTTGCGATTTCTAGCCATAAGGAATAGTGCAGACAATCGATTTGTACCATGAGATCAAGAGATACGATTCATCTTTCCAGGTCTGAACGTGGACATGCTCCACCTCCTGCACGGCGAGCAGCACGTTGAGCTGTTCGCTCCGATTCCGGCTGAGGTGAGTACATTCTTCGAGCAATCTTTCTTCACCACTAGTGAGAGAAAAAAACGGCTGATTCGAAAATAAGAAGTCCATAAAACCAGTTCAGGGCACATTCCTCTCGGAGAAGCGCATCGTCGATGTGCTTGACAAGGGATCTGGGGCGCTGATTATGACTGAGGGTGAGTGCATCTGTGGATTGGTTTGCGCGAGCTGAGTCATCTCAATTAGCGAGCTAATTAAGATTCGAATATGTTTCGCTGCTTCTCCATAGAACAGTGTTACCAGGTTCGGGGTTAACCGATCTGCCTGTGCATGTTTGACAAAAAATCATTTGGTCTTGCCTCCAATACATCTAGTGCCTTACAGTGACAACGTACGACAAGAGCAGTGGCACGAAATTGGCCAAGCAGCAGATTTGCGCCTTTCAGGTTAGTAGAGGATCGAATATCCAGAAAATGAGAGGATTTCAGGTCGGCTCAGGCAAATTCGGCGGTGCTCGTACATCCTCTTATGAAACGAAGGGAGCGGAAATCCCGAAGAGGCCCGCGGACAAGGTAATGGCTGAGGGTACTTCTGAGGAGCAGCATGCGCTCTATCGTTTGGGCGCCGGCGACATGAACCCGCTCCATATTGATCCAGCGTCTGCAAAGGTGAACGATTTAGCAATACATGTTCCGTGTGCTTTCTCGTAAGATGTGTTTCACAGTTTTTTTCAAATGAGATGGTGGAGAGATACATAAGAAGGGCTAGTGATGGAGAGATACAGAAGAATAGAACAAAATTATAATAGAATCAAGAAAAATAACTCTGCAGATCTCCGGTTTCCCTTCGCCCATCCTCCACGGTCTCTGCACGATGGGTTTCGCTGCGAGGCATGTGTTGAGGGCGTTCGCGGATAATGATGCCAGTCTGTTCAAGAGTATCAAGGTACGAAATAGCTGCACATTATGAACCAGAATTTTCGATTGCATACGAAATAGGAAAGATGAAAACAAAAACAAAAATATATTTTGCAGGTCCGCTTCGCTTCTCCCGTTCTTCCCGGACAGACGCTGGAAACGCAGATGTGGAATGAAGGAGAGCGGATATTGTTTGAGACTAAGGTGTGTGTTGTTCGCCTTGGGGGGAGCGTCGCTTGAATGAGAAAACGAGACATTGATTCATTGCAGGTAAAAGAAACTGGAAAGACGGTCGTCTCTAACGGCTACATGCTACTGCATGGAAAGGAGAATCGGAAACAAGATAAACCGTGAAATTAGTACATCAATTTTTATTTACATATCTTGATTGATTGAATTCACAGTGTTATTTGATTTTCCCCGAAACAATATAAAGCAAGATAGGAAGATTATGAGTTCAATCGATTCTTCAATGCAAGATTGATCCATTCCGATGAGTCACCGTCGAATCCAAACATGCGAAGGACTGTTCGAGCACAGAAAACCTTGTCAATGCTATCCTTCGACTGTTGGGGCAGCGTCGAGTATGAAGAAACGAGCTGAATTGCGTCGATTATCTATGGAGGACTGTATGTAAAATACTCACCTCGATAAAATTTTCGACGCGTTCAGATAATAGCAATTCTAGATACTTTTCTCCTAGCTGAAATAAGTAAAGCGATAATCAGGGCGTACGGTGAAATTAAGTAGCCTGTTCGATGAATTTTCGAGCTGATTCATCAAGCTTATCGAAGTATTTAGATTGAAAAACACCGAGGCGCTCTTTGGCAATTTCGTATGTCTTCGGGGCCTTTTCTTTCATGAATTTGATAAACTGAAACGATAATTTCCATTTTTGGTCTGCTAATCGATTGTGATAGAAGTGCTCACTTCTGTCGAAGTGTTGAGGTTGTCCGGGCGCTTGGCTACTTCTGTTTCTGATTCAATAGTACGAAAGTCTTCCACCGATATCAGAAATTGCAAGCAGGATAGGGGATTACCCTGAGCATTCCACAATCTGATCAAGGGATGGCTTGGTTCTGTAATGTCTTTTATTTGGAGACTTGAAAGGAAAGATGAGAATAACTGATTACGAGCCGAAGTAACCTTTGCAAGCTTTGAAATGCTCCTGAGGGGTTACTCCAAGTCTCTTTGCTTCTTCGTCAAAAATAGATTCGATTCTTGAGATGTTGACGAATGACTTGTAATTATAATACTCCATGACCAAGGGATCCTCCACCACTGGTTTTGAATGAACAGTGCAGATAAGAAGACAGAAGAGAAGTTTGAAGAACATCTGAAAACGATTACTGTAACAAAATAATGTTACGAGTGACTTTCGACTGGTGAAGATGGATTTATAGAGCAATTCGTGAGCATAAACACTCCTCTAACAGTCCACTCTCTCTTCATTCTACCCGCTCTCTTCTCAATTGAATCATTTTTCAGTTATTCTAAACCATGGACAGGAGCTGTTAGTCATCGATGCGAAGACATTTTTAAAAATCTTTTAAATTTAGTAGATTTATCGGCAAAAGCGGTCAATCGCTGATAACACTTGTACAAAGAGGAGCAACTAAATTGATATTTTTTGTACTTTATTTCCATCCGAACATGCATTTCCGACGCTATTTAGGCAGTTGGGTGTCTACAACCACATGGACCGAAACATCCAACTGTAGGAAGTCTTTCTCACTTACTGTCCCTCTAGCAGTTTTTTTCCATTTCGTCCAAATCAGTAGCCATGATTTAAATTTAATTTCATCCCCATTTATTGTGTTTGAATGGTGTTCGATAGATAATACGAGGGCTAATACGAGCGGATTTATTTATCACAATACATGAAGTCAATTCTAGACATTTTCGTTCTTCGATATCTCTGCCTTTTCCACCATTTTAATCCATTCGGACGAATCTTCCTCTCCTCCCAACATTCGAAGGACCGTTCGAGTGCAGAGAACCTTGTCGATACTGTCCTTCGACGATTGGGGATGCTTGTTATAAGCGGCGAGAGTCTGAGTGAACTCTCTTCATATGAACTTGATAATCACTAGCCTTCTCAAGAATAGCAAGGTTTTTTGCCAGTCGTTCATTTGCATCTTTTTCATTCAGGGAAAAAAAAGTGCGTCGATACTTGATTGATAAACTTCTGGGCCGGGCTTTCGAGTCTGTCCACATATTTCGTTTTGAACACACTCAGGCGCTCCTTGATGATAGCATACATTCCAGGAGCCTCTTTCTTGGTTGCTTCAATTAGCTGGAATGAATGTCATGAAGGTTGCTTTTGGATTCTGAAACAGTTTATGGTCTTACTTCAGCAGTTTCATTGAAGTTTCCGTCTTTCATAAAGAGAGCTTCTTTATAGATAACTTCCAAATCTTTGTCCGAAATCAGATAGGTCGTACTTGTTCGTATATGCCCATTAGAGTACCACCACCAAACCAATGGGATAGACGGCTCTGACATAGTCTTGATCTTTTCAAAAACAGTAAATTCAATCGCTGCAATCACCTTTGCAAGCGTTGAAATGCTCCTCGGGTGTTACTCCCAGTCTTTTCGCCTCTTCATCGAAAATCACTTGAGTTGCAGTGATATTGATGATTGAAAAACTCAGAAAATGCCATTCCAAATCTTCGATCTTCACTGAAGTCGAAGAAGTCGATACTGCGAGCAGAATGGTGGGAAAGAGAAGCCTCATCTACAATTGAAAATTGGTTGGGGAGAGAAATACGAATGAGAAACAGAAATTTCGCCCAGTTATGTTGAGCATTCAAGTAAGATAAACATCGCTCTAACCATCCGTAACTTCATTGGATCGCTCACTCTTTTTTCCAGTGCAAGTAGTTCTTGTCGAGAATTGTAAACCTTGTACAGGAACAGTTACTCATCAGTGTAAATTACGAAAAATTGCACGAATGCTTCAAAAATACAATGGCATTCTGTCCTGAACCTTATTCAAGGAGATACAGATTGGATTCATTCCTATTTGAACCGTTTATTGCCATTCTTCTGTACGCTGAATATCCTATTTATTGACCAGCAAGATAATCCATTCTAATATTCCTGAATTATCCAAAATTTGCTTTGCCACAAACAATCTCAAGAAATACAGATTAGCCAACTTTTTAATAAATCTTTATTTTATTACTGTATAATATAATTTACATAAAATCACATATTGAGCACATATACATATAATACGAGTACATAATCTAATGCTTGAGCAGAGGAGTGCTCTGGAACAGCATGATAAACTTCTCAGCTCCATTCATCTCCGATCCTCCCATGATCCTAACGATGGTGCGCGCACAGAAAACCTTGTCGATGCTGTCCCTCGAGGACTGCGGAAGACCCTGATAGGCAGTGAGAATCTGAATAAGATCGGATTAGCATTCTCGAATAAGTAATGTCGGATTCATAGTCGACAAAAGCTGATGGGTCACTATCTTCATTCGACGCGCTGACTCGCCGGTCGATCTGCTGAGAGACTGTGTAAAATGAAGAGAGTGATCCATCCGATTTTGTGGACTATGAAGGGAGCATAATGCTCACATTTCCGAGGATCGTTATGGTTTTGGCCATAACTTCATTGTGATCTGGATGGTTCATTTTGATAAGGACTCGCTGCAGGTACGATTCGCCCAACTGGAATTATTTATTATTTATGATTAGAGCTCTAAATACGAGTCACCATCTCTTCATTGTACACACTCTCTCACCAGTCGATCGGGCGAGAGAGTGGGCGAAATGGAGAGACGGTGACTCGTGGGTCCCTACCTAAATGTCCCCCCTCTCCCTCTGGCACTACCTAAATGTCCCCCCGCGCGTGCTACCTAAATGTCCCCCTACCTAAATGTCCCCCTATACCCAAATGTCCCCCCTACCTAAATGTCCCCCTACCCAAATGTCCCCCTGGCTCTTCCCCCTTGCCTTTCCTCATGAGACGAGAGCCTATGAACTTATTTCGAATATGATTTCCGAATTCTTGAGTTCCCCATGATTCATGCCCAATTTTATCTGTGAAATCTATTCATTCGAAATCAATTTTCAATGAACATTACAAATGCAATTACCCAATTCTCAAGTGGAGTGAAATTCTCAACATTGAAAAGGTATGTGAATTGGATAAGCATGAAAGATCACATAGAAAACACTGATAGTTGAACTCGTGAACTCATGAACTCATGACATGCATCCAACCCCAGAGAGTGCGTCCGAACTCCGCCAGCTTCCTCGTATATTGGACGCACCCGACCCCTGCCTCCCTATATAAGGGAGGAAGTCAGAGTCCCTCTCACTCTCTTTTTATTTTTCGGTCATTTTCTTCGCTCCTGATGTATCTTGTATTGTGATTTTTGATCGCTTTACTGTAATAACTCTCTTCGTTTTTCTTCAGATATGGCATCAACGTGGAGTGCATTTTCTTTGCCTAGCAACAAGGGCAACCATAAGATTGCAGCTTATCGCATCTGTGGTGATCCTGATTTCATCGTGTCATATCGTTTCAAGGAGAAAGTTGATGGAGATGATGTTCCGATTTCAAATCGGAAGGCTAAGTATATTTGCATGTCATGTGAGAGATCAAAACTTCCAGGCACAAAGGCAACTCTTCGAGTTTTCTTCCCTGACGATGATCAGGTTGTGTTCCTCTCCAATCCAGCTGATCCTGCTCGTCACAAATGTGATTGGACTACTGACGAAAAGTGCAAACCCGCCGTCGTGCTCAGTTATAGAATCGCGTGAGTAT
>LS532624.1:1598831-1615986 GCA_900490775.1 Pristionchus maxplancki
TATAAATTGTGGGGGTAAAATCACGATGAAAATTTTCGATCTCAAAGATCAAAGATCAACTTTAGGGTCCAATTTTTTGTCTGAAGTGTATCCCACCCCTTGGGAGTCTAACCACCAAGTTTGAACCTCCGGAGACCATTTTGAGCTACTGTGCCACTTCCCCTCCCGATTTCGACGTTCTTACAGAGACCGTGTTTTATAATCAACAAACGTAGATCATAATCACTAATAATATTTTATCAGTTGCCAGCAATCATAGCAAGTCAGCCCGCTCTGGATCAAGTTAACGATGCCATCAAAGCTTATCAGTCAATATGGGATTTGATGAATCCTGGCAATCTTCCTTATGTGAGAACTGCCTTTTATATTATCCATTGTTCAAACTTACACATTTTCAGAGGCTTGACAAATATGAAGCCGAGATATCTGATTTAAAAAGCACTGTAGAAAAAGTAATCCGAGATAATGTGAGTATCGTATTGGAAAACAGATGGATGAATTCCCGATCGAAGCCATGATTTTCAGGGGAATAAGGCAGTTTCTTATGCCAGAGATAACATAAATCAAGTCTATTCGAATGTGGCGGTGAGTATTATCACAAATGATCTGAAATATTGGAAAGATTAACATTTTTTTATAAAAAAAAAGACAGTTGACTTGCATTTTCAGCGCTCTGTATGCGCTGCTGAGGATGCGATGGTGACCACCGAGTCGTGGATTGCAAAGGCCGCGAACAATATTGACAAGGGAATGAAGCTAATGCAGGAGGTTTACTAATCCGTACCATTGAATTAGCGACATTATCAATTGCAGACATACGATTCCCCTTTCGGCATCATCATAGCTATTCTCGTGCTCATTTTCCTCATCGTTGCGCTTATCGCAGCGGTTGCTTCGATCGTTTGCGCTATTATTTTCATGGCGAGAAAGGTAAAAGCGCTCACGGAAATCTCATAATTCAATTTATTTCAGACCTCATCTCCATCAAAGGGCGTTGCTTACGGACTCTTCGTGCTCGCTTTTATTATTCTCGTCTTGACCAGTTTCGTCTTTGGCCCGACACTGTATGTGTCAAAAGATTTATTTTGGTCTTTTCCTACCCGAAAAATGAGCATTTAGATTCGTCATGATCATGGGCTACTCAGTGCAAACGTCTTGTCAACCGTTCTTCTATGACGCTAATCTCAAGGTATAAACTCCAATGCTGAGCACATTTTCTACGATTCTCTTCATTTCTCATGCTCTATCGTCTTCCCTGACTTGCGAGAATGCACGAGAAATTAGGAGTGTCGTAAAATTTTGAACAGCCCGTGTAAATTCAATATCTTCATCTCGGTCCATCTCCATCTATCAGGGTCTGCAATCCATGACTCCTCGTCTTCCCAATTTCACCATTCCAACTACGGAGGCTTATGTCAACGTCAACACTAACTTCGTGTCCGTTTTTCATCAATAAATCCGAACAAACAGCACCATTTCAGGGATGTAATGCTGACGTGCAAGAATGCGTACTTTAATGGAGATCAGGTTCTATTTTAATTTTCTTGTTGAATTAGTTAACTTATTCAGCACACCACATTCTTCTCTGCTGTCGTGGCGGGAAACGAGAAGGCCGTCGATAAATTTAAAATGCAGCAAGCTATGAATTTCTCTGCCGTTTTCAGTCAAGTAATAATTTTTCTACAACGATATTTTCCATTCAAATATATTTTTAGTTCAAAGACAATGTAAACTCAACTAATATTCCATCAATCAGTGAGGTCGACTATGACTACATCTTGGTATGTAAACCATTTGGACAGTAATGTATCCTAATAATTCAGAAATCCATAAATGAAATCGCGACGACTCCCGCGTTGAATCTTGCACAGAAGGTGAGTGTGCTAACGTAAAATAATTATTTTCGAAAGCTCTCGATTTCAGGAAGCTCCAAATGAGATTGGTGACATTATGGACAAGGCGAATCAGTTCGAGACCGATATGCAACCGATTCTGGACGAGTGCCGCATGGGTCTAGACGATACAAAGGTTTTTAGCCTTTTAGTGCTAAAAAGACTCAAATTTTGACAAATTGCAGGACCTTCTCGAGGAAGACAAAATCAAACACACAATCGATGATGAGATGAACAAGGCGCTGTCGCCCATTGACGACGCCATGGTCGATGGCGCGACGAAGCTCTATGTTAGTCTTTTTATCATAAAATGCAGAAAAAACAGAATAATTCGATAATTCGAAAATAATTGAAAATTCAGGACTTTTTGTACACGGGTGGCGAGAGCTGCGGGAACCTCTACCGTTCTTGGGCGGACGCTGGAGATCTAGGGTGCAAGGAGACGAATCTCATCTGGCACGGGCAGGGAATGTGGCCGGCCTCTGGTATGCTTGTTATTATTATTATGATTATTTATTGCTTATTATTATTTTTATCTCTTCCTCAGGTCTGGCAGCTCTCTTCTTCCTCCCACTGGCCCTCTCCCTAGTCTGCATCTCCAACGCTCATCGGCATGGGAAGGAAGAGGTTGGACACCGTTGGTCTTAGTCAACCATTATGATATCCTTTCAGATACTCGTTATTACTCACTCACCGAAGAGCCAAGCTCCTGCACCAGGTCAGGCGTAATGCTTTGTGTTAAAAAAATCCAATTTTGTCCAATATGTCATTTGAAATTTCTTTGATATCGATTTTGCAGCACCTATCCTGCACCAGCAACAGCAGGCTCCTCACTCTCCTCAGCTTCCGCCGGCAGTGTTGGTTTATTGAAGATCATCTTCAACAATTTTCGAGCCCGAGAATTAAAAAAACATTTTCGAAAATACGCCAATTGCAGTCCCACCCGTCACTCCTCTCGCGATCCCTGGCAGTCGACAGCCTCAGAGGTCTACCCCTCCTCTCGCCAATTCGTCGACCCTCTCACGTATGCAGCCCCTGCAGCAAGGGCGATCTACCGCGGCGGCAGTTCGACCACTGGACAATATCCGCCCCAATATTGATAGTCTTAGTGTAGTCCGAGATTGTACTTTTCACCATTATTCCGAGTTATTCACAGCAACGATGAATATGTACCATTGTGCTCATTTTTTTGATTATTTTTTGTAGTGAAAGAAGAGACGAAAAAAATCGAAAATGAGCTTCTATAAAGAGATATAGGGACGCAGTGAAACATATCTTGAAGATAATTCGACCAATCACAATAGAGATGAACATTGGAATGAATCTGCCGACCTCAGTATTTATGGCACACATTTACCTGGATACACGATTCCACTTCTGCCCCTCTCTTTCTCTCCCCTCTCTATATTTGCCCTGCTCCCTCTCCTCCTCAGCTGATCGCAATACCTTCTGGTCACTTCGCCTTTGTTTGCACTTCCCTGAGGGGGGAGGGGAAACCCCCAAGACTCTCTCCATTGCGCCTGCTCTCTCGCCAGTTAGAGAAAGCTAGAGATCAGATAGAATGAAGAGACCCTCCTCCCTCTCTTCGCCTCTTGACCAACGATCCCTTCGCCCTTAGTACACCTGTAGTGCCTCTACTACTTGACTTGTCATAAGTGTTCCGCCTTTTACCCCCGCTATTTAGGCGCTGTTTTCCCACTGTTTCGGCTTCTAACTGATCCTTAGTCACTCATATTTGACCTATTCCCTCCTTTCCACCAATTCCGGATTGTCCCCCACCTCCTCCTCCTTCTCTCTGATTCACCCAGCGCCCTCTGACTCACCCCGAATCGATTCCCCCTCTCCTCCCTTGCTCCATCCATTCACAATCACTGATAACGCGCGCCTATCACTGCCTGTTCCGGTCCTTCTGAATTGTAGTAGTTGCAGGTCAATGAGGGAGCAGCAGTGAAGGAAGAGATAAGGTAAGAGTTTTCGAAAATAGGCTCCGCCCCTTTTCTAAATTCTTTGAAATACCTGATTCAGCTGGCATCGAGACGTCGCGATCCGTCGCCGCGCCGGCGCCCCTCCCGGGAACCGCCAAGGTATGTATTGCTTTTGCTTTTATTATTATTATTATCATTATTAATGTAGTTATTTGTTCAGTATTATTATGGATTGGCAGCAATAAAGTACTTATATTCCAGGGAAATCGTCGATCCAGACTTTCGTCGCGTCAACATCGATCACAACAAGTTCAATCAAGTCACACGGGAGGTCATTCGATATCCGGAAGTCGTCGGGCCGATTCCAATCAAGGTTCTAGCATTTTTCTTATTCCATTTCCCGAAATCGCCTGCTTTCGAGCGGTCGGCAATGTATGTGTCACGTTGTCTATGTAATCCCAGGATATGAGCTGGTTTTGATTCCTTGTTCGTACCCTTTCTTAACCGTTTCAATTTTAACCATCAATGATCCTTCCATTCCTAACTAATTCCTTCTCCAGAACGGAACGATGGGCACGGATGGCTGCATCGAGCGAGTGCCCTACGCGTCACTCATGGCCACCCTATCCTGTGTTATTGGTAAGTTCCGACGCATCCTAAGATTCCGATCATGTTCTCCTTCGAGTAATGCTCTTTTTTCACTTTTCCATGCCTCTCGATTCTGTTACAGACAAGAAAAAATTTCGAATTTAGAGAGTAAGAGCATGAGGTTTGATCGATTTGGCCTTCATCACGCTTGGTTGCTTAGCAAACGAAGTTAGCTGCAATCTGTGAACAAACAAGGGCTGATCAAGTGGTATTTCGGTCCTCCATGGCACCTCCTCATTTAATTGTCACCTTCCTTACTGATAGAACAGGAAATTAAAATTATCAAATTCCGAAAATTATCAATTTTGGATGATCAACCCTCTCATTGCAGGAGTGATTCTCTTCGCGATAATGATGACGTGGGGCTTTAATTCGTCCGTTGAACAAGTGCGAAGAGTGCTCCAAGTGGATGATTGGCCATGGCTCGATAGGGTGAGCTTATTTATTTATTTATTTTTGTTTTTCGTATTTATCATTTTTGTCCCTAATTTTGGAAACGCTGTAAGCGAAACTCATCCAGTTTCGCAATATTTTTGTTTCGAATCAGTTGAGTTTCACCGCTTGCATAACCTCACGAGCTGATCTAATCTTCGATTTCGCTACGGCTTTTGTCCTGAAAATAAAAATCGAAGAATTCCACCTACCGTACTGCTACCGTACCTTGACCCAATCGACAACTGATTCAGATTCAAATATTCTTCGTATGCGTCGCCGTTCTCTTCGCCCTCGTGACGATCTTCCTGCTCATCGTTGGCATCGCCTCCACGGGGTCCACGAGGGAGAACATGTTCAGGGGTGAGTGATGAGGACTGGAGATCGAAATACGGGTCGCCGTCTCTTCATTTCGCACACTATCTCGTCTGCATGATGTTCAGAGGAAGGCTGTCGAGGAATAAATGCTCGAGGTCACCAGGCTTGTACAAAATTTCCGATCTCTCTCATGCTCTCTCGTTCCTTCTGATTGCAGAGAGAACATTGCGAACATTGAAGGGTATTATTGCCAACTCCTGATTTGGACCGACAGGTTTTCTTGAATGAGGAAATGAGTGTACAATATGTTTCACGGATGCGCTAAACACAAATGGGAAAGTGAAAAGTCGATTCCTCTCTTCGTTCTCAGCGACAAATCTTCTAATTGCAGCAAAGGAAGCGCGGATGGGCGGTCGGATAGCGTGCGCGATCGCACTCGCTCTCTGCATAATTCTGCTGGGTTTCTGGATGGTGAGTATTGTTCTTGGTGGCAGTTCTAGAAACTAAATATCTACCAGCCAACGACTGTGGTTGAAGAAGTGATCAATCAATGGGTTTAAGAAACCCGTGTTATCCCAGGTGCTGCTCTCCTTCTCTTCCATTCTCCTCTCGCTCTTTGCCGTCTTCACCTCTCTCTGCAGCACGATGCCCGCCTTCACTGATGCCGACTGCCTCGATTTCTCCGTTTTCAAACCGCTGGTCGAGGCGTTCAGTCAATCGGTACATATTCCATCCAAAAGAAAGTTACGAAAATTCTGAAAGCTGCAGCCAAATGCTATTAGTGCGTTTCCTCTCTAACATGTCAAGATGTTTAGTAGCTTGCACTAGATAAACGACTTTCCGACAGTTTGAATCAGAGGATGTGAATAAAGCAACTTTCAGAGTCTGCGAGTCTGTGGCGGCGACGCGCAGCAATTCTGCGCGCTGTCCACGACGAGTCTCACGTGGTTCATCGTCGGATGGGTGAGTGAAACTCGCGTTGGCACTCGTTTACCACCAATTCTGGTGCTCTTTGTGCTCATTCAGATGCTAATTATGTTGGAAAAGCATACAGAAAGGAATTAGGAATTAGCCCCCAACCATTGTAGATCTGCGCTGATATCGTGTGAAAAACATTATTGATTTTCACGATCTTTGCTCGCTTTTAAGCTCTTTCAGACCAAGTATGATTTGAAATAATGTAGTAACAATCTCATCATTCCAGATCGGCGCTGCAATCGTGTGCATCGGAATCGCGCAATTTCTCATCACTCATGCAGCAAACTACTCGCATGTCAGCAACGCGAATAAGTGAGTTAATCGCTTCAGTATTTTTGCTAAAAGCTCTGTTTCGATTGAAGAGTTATATTTGTATGTATTTCAACAATTCACCGTTCATCAAAGGAAAATGCACTCCTCAATATAATGGATGTGGTGAAACATATTTGTTCGTGAAACATAGTGGTTATTTCAATGGAGTAGTCCTGTCCGGATTGATTTTGAGACAAATAAAAATACTGTTTAGTGTTTGAAATTAAAATATTTGTGAGAAATCACAAACCCGTTGTTATCAGATACGTGGAGCTGCGGGACGTGGCCTACGAGAGCTACTCGGATCCGATCGCGCGACCGTATAGAGGAGGACGGGGAGAGATGATGGAACAGTGGTGGGTGGACTAAATACATCTTTACCTGTCTTTCTAGGTCGTCTAAATTTAAAAACAAGAACAAAACAATAACAGCCATTGCAGGTCGCCCCAGCCACCCTCTACCTACGCTCCCTCCTCCTCTCGCCTCGCGCAAGCCCACTCCGACAGTGTCTCGCAGTACCAGTACAAGGGCAGAGGCTACTAACGGAAATATCCGCATCGATTGCCTTCCTTGACCTACCTCTTCGCTTATCGAAATGAGCAGCCTCTTCCCAGTCACCCAGTGACCCTGCCCCCGGAAATCGTTCATAATTGAGATTATTGGTCCTTTATCTGTAAAATACTGATCTCCTCGTGTATTGATAAATTGTCTGATTTATTTGTACACTCTGTTCGTATCTATGTGAACCCAGTTTCAAAAAGTGATGTACTTTACCTTCACCTGTTCAAACGATAATCGTAGTATCCAATCTGGCTTCAAAACAGACACATTTGAATCTTATCAACCCTCTCAAAGGCTGTTATCAATCAATAGACGCGAGCGCGCGGGAACGGATGGGTGATACGACGCAATCCCAGTGTCTTTCTTCTTCTTTTTGATCACCCTATTCGCAACCTGAACTAATGCCCGGCAAGGTAATTTTTAGTGCAAATTGATCGCAAATTTTTATTTGCAATTTCTTTTTCATCGCGAATTCCCAGTTCTCAGAAACGACGAGTGAGCAAGAAGCAGCGGGAGAAATCGGAAGCAGACGCCAAGAGTATCGATGGAAATCTCAAATCAGTCTGCGATCTCCTCGCTGGTTTGGTATGCTTTTATTTTATTAGTTTTTTTTAGCAATTACGGATCAACAATGAAAATACAGTAGTTCATTATCCTTTTACATTTCTGTTATATTTGGCTGGCATTAACTTTTGGAATCGAGTAAGTTTGCGAGTGAGTTATGTTTCACCACTCGCTCAAGTGATGAGCCTGGCACGTTCTATCATTAGTGTTGACGAACGCGCAAGAAAAAAATTCAACAACTGTTCTTTCCAAAAAAACAATGTCAGCAAGCGCTCGATCGGGCATTAGTGGAATTCTTGATTTTGAACGATATCTCAGGGTCTCTGGGTTATTGGGGGATACCCGGAGCGCATTGTATTCATCCTTTTTATCGTATTTCTAATCAGAAACGAGATGCCAACAAGGGACTTTCATGTTTTCAGCACCCATCTCTCCCTCCCGACGCGCTCTCCCACCTCCTCGATCGATGCTCACTTGCAGTGGAGGAATTGAGTGGAGTGCAGGCTATGGTGCTGCAGGATGCAGGACAGGCTGTGGACACGGTCGATAAGGTGAGATTCCCGTCCTTTGATGTGAAATAGCATTAGTGGGGGGAACGATTGGGCTTAGAATGCGGTGCAATGCATTTTGTTTTACTTTATCGTGCGCGATGCAGATGAAATGCAGTAGACGCACGAAACACTTCATGTTGAGCTTCATTCAATTTCTTCCAGATCACAGCACACCTCGACAAGATGAATCTTCTACTACGACATACGGAAGAGATGGCCGATTATGTGAGAAAGGTGAGCGCTTAGCTCTCTGTTCATTGTAAAAAGTAGCTTTCAGAAACGAGAACAACTCGACAACCTCGAAAAAGCTCACTTCCCTGAAGGCTTGCCACCGATTGAACAATAATATTTATCGGTTATTATTATTAAATAAATTGCACTGAGTTTTCCCGTTGTTGCTACTGCCTAAGTATGCGTAACTGAGCATTGAAATTACTGATCGCAAAAAAAGAAATAAATAAAAAGAGCAGGGGTATTAGTGCTTCTTCAACTCCTTGTATGCGTTCAACTTCTTCTTGAAGATATTCAAATCCTTCTTACGCGGGACGACGCAAGGGCCTCTGCAAGGTAAAAGCTTCGTACGTGATTGCAATCCAGAAATCCGGGCCGAGAGTTTAGCCAGATCCGTCAAGCCAGTACGAATCTCTTCACTGAACACGAACCTTCGCGGATCCGCCTCCACCTCTTGCGGGCAGTACATCGAATTTAGTTTGATTGCGTCCCACCTGGATTGAATATTATTGTTTTTGTTAAAGATTTTGTTATTGTTTTTGTTTATACCTGGTCAGCAATCCAACCCTCTGCCCTGCCCCGATGTCGGCGTCGTTCCTAGCTGGGCAGTACTCGGTGAGCGAGTGACTGAAATTGCAATTGTTCTGTTTCGAAAACTGATGCACGTGGCAGGGCCCGAAATGACTCTTTTTTGCGCTATCCCTAGTTTCTCTGACCGACGAGAGAGTGCGTTATCTGAAGAGACTCACCTCTTCCTCGCCGACAACGGCACTGTGATGCTCTCCGGATCGAAGGGCCACGACAGTTGGGCGGGATGGAAGCGGGGAGTTGGAGGCGCGGCGCGCTCACTGGAGATTCATCATTATTTCTCACGAATTCATCAAAAAAATAGATAAAAATTAGGGAAAATGAACAAATGGCTGCTACTCACACGTTCTCCTTCATGTACGACGAGGCATCGGGCCTCAGCAACTCCTTCCTCAGGCCCATGTAGCGAACGAGCTGATCCATTACCGCGCCACGACTCTGATAATTTATGTTTCAGAATCAAGCAAGAACTGCACGATCACTCCACATCGAATTATCTCTCGCCAGTGAAACGCACCTGATTGTACGAGTTCTGCTCGAAAGCATTCTGGGAGACGTACAGAATCGTGCGCGAGACGCCACCTTCGAGCTTGTTGTCCGTGTATGCTGAAATGCGTCGAAAACTAGAAAGAAAGTGCCATCTAGTCGTTCAAAAAGGCTACAGGCATTCTTTCAACATCTCCTGCATCTATGAATGGCTGATTATATCGTCCGATAGATGTTATCTCTTTTCTCTTTGAGCCCCCGTTTCTCTGCTCTATCACTTGGTATCGATAAATTATCTACTGAACGGTTGTTACCTATTCACCGATATACTGATTTTAGGAACGCAGTCACGATAATTAAAGTCGAAATCCTCACCAGCATACTGTCTGCTCTTCCTGATGATCACGTACGGTCGCTCGGGCTCCCATCGATCCGCGTGGTACCACGGCTGCCAGGGCTGCAAGGGTTCTGGCTAATGATGGAAGTGAGCAAGAAGTGATCTCTTGATTTCACGCACATGAGCAGTGAGAGATGAAGATGTGATTAATTGTTTGTCAAGCCACCCTAAATTCTTTTTTCAAATGACCTCTAGTCAGCCCTACAGTTTTTTGAATGTATTTGTTGCTTATTCAACAGGAAATCAACGTCAAATTGCAATGGTGGGTTTCTTTCCGCTATGCGACGCGGATGAGACATATTTAATACCATTTCATTCAAGCTTCCTGCAATTTTTATGACTCATCCTAGACTGGACGACTAATCCGCCTGAGCACTCTGTCCATTAGAGCATCCGAGTCTCCGGATTAGGGAAAGGTAGAGTCATTCAAGCAAGACTTTAGTCTAATCTGTCTAATCTGTGCGAGCACTCGTAAAACTTAGCGCTCGATTAAGTCTGGATTCTCCTAAAGAATTAGATTTCAACCAGGATGCAATTTTTTGACTACTAGGGGAACAACAATCTCTTCATTTCACACATTCTCTCGGAGGAGGCGAGGCTCGTATTTCGAGCTCCAGAGAGCGGTTTGCATAATGTCATAGATTTCGTATGTACCTGCTCCTCAAACTTGATGCAGCTGCGGCGAGAGATCTGCTTGAAGGAATCTCGTAAGACGTCCTGTTCGAATTCGGAGAGAGACGGCCAGAAGTAGACCAGCTGATTGGCGTGACTGCAAATGGATGATGACTTCATTTTATCAAAGAAAAATGCATTTTCATGGGTTTTGTTGTCATTAATACCGGGTCCAGAAAAGCAGGCGCTACTCACTTCCCGGGTAAGTAAGCGAAAATTAACGGAGCTTCAATGGTTCCCTAAATAAAACGCTCGAAGAGTTTGAGGTGGAAGCTGATTGGGAGCGCTGAAGACCGTATATGGGGATCGCCACTAGGGTTTTCTATACGGAATTTATTCCGCAATTCCGCATCAATTTCCCTCTCATTCCCTAGTCCGCATCTCGGCCGAACCGGTCCCCTCTGAATGCGGAATTCCGCAATGATTGCGGAATTCCGCATTGAAAATAGACCCTGGGAATTGAAAAAATATATGAGTTGAAACTGAAACACAACTCTATTCGCGCCTAGAAAGAGTGAGGGAGGCGAACCGATCTCGCCAATTCGAGAGATGAAGAATGAGTTTTGCGGAGTTCCGCATTCAATGCGGAATTCCGCAATGAGAGTGAACCGATACGACCGAGTTGCGGAATGAATGAGAGTGGGGAATGAGAAGAGGGTTATTCCGCGTTCCGTTTAGACAACTCTAATCGCCACTGACCGTACGGTGTTCCGCTCCGGGTCTCCCATGATGCTATTGACGTCGTTGTTGACGAATGCGGACAATTTGATGCCCGAGGCCTTAAGGCTTTCTGTTATTATTTATGTTAATGAAAAAACAAGACGAAAAAATAGAGAACAAAACTACCTTTGGTCGACAAATCTTCGCGGCTACGCCGCTCACCAATAACGTCGTAATCAATAACCTCAACAACATCTGGAAATCGATAAATTTGCAACAAATGAGTGGGAGAAAAGCTCAAACGAGATTGCAGTCTCAAGAGGATCAATTGACACTGAGACTGTGAATGGGGTGCGTCTCTCCACCTAGCCTGATCTCTCGCCAGGCAGGGAAACGAGAGAACACAGAGATTAAGGAGAGACCGTTCATTAGACAGTGCAAGCGCGCCATTACTACGAAAAGAAAGGGAAATCGAGGAGGTGAAGATTATGGGGACTCTCCCTCTTGCAAAGCTCAAGGCGAAACTGTCACACTTTGCAGGTTTCCCTTGACGGATATAATAGATCCGGCTCAACTTTAGCAGCACAGTTCATCGAAGCTATTGATTTCCTAGACTATTTGTAAGCGAATGATCGCAAAGTTAGGAGAATACTACTACATTCCGTAAAAATGTGCGCGAATGATCATACATCCCGCATCCCGCAGTGAGCCTTTCCTCACTTTGCCACGGCCTTGCAAGGTAAGTCAGTGGCTCAACCTCAGCTGCAGGCTCTAAACCTCCGAAATGGCATGCAAATGGACAGTGTGACTCATCCCTCCCCGCAGCGACCCGCGCGAACAACAAAGGGAGTGAAAAGAGGAAGGATAGTGGACAGAGGAAATGAAAGGGAGGGTAGGGGATAACCCGGAGGAGGGGAACCGGCCTAGTCCCGAGAGAGATCCGTTCTTCTCGTTTCTTTGCCCATTCAACTGGTCTAATCACTGCGCTTTTAGTGCGAGAGTGAAAGGAGTTGGGGCAGGCTGAGCTTTTCGTACTCTACAAACTCCTGGGACAATCTTTAGGCTCCTGGGACTTGAGGAAATGATTCATTAATCATCATTCAACGTGGCTTGTTTCTGTGATCAGTTGGGCTGTTCGTTCAAGTTGCAAGGTATTGTGACAGTGTGACGGACAAATCAGCAGACCTAGATACAGACAGACAAAATGGCAGATTGCATTATATACAATTCCCTAACAACTCTGTTACTATTGTGTGTTTGAGGCACATCTTTCATGTCAAAGTTCTTCGTTCTCGATAGTTTCTCGATGGTCAGTGACAGTTTGGGTCCAATCTAAGCGGACGTCTTCTTCTTTCTCTCGTCGTCATCGATCGAGGCGGATTCTGAATCTTCGTCGACTTCGGACGCGTCGCGAGTGCTCATCGCCTTCTTAGGAGGGTCGCCGGGCGATTCTGAATTGTGCCGTCATCGTTGAGGAAAGTCCAGACGTCGTCGCAGTCGAGGAGATATTTCACTCACCAGACGACCAGACGTGCTTCTCGCTCTGCTCTCGCTTGTATCTGCAAGTTTTTTTCTTATTTTATTTTCGAAAATAGTTTGATCTTTGGTCTTTCGAAGCCCTAAATTACCTCAATTCCTCCTTGGAGTGTCGCATGCCGTAGACGAGGTAGATGATCATGCCTGCAATTGGTCTTTGATCTCTGATCTACTAGTTCTAAGATACGATCTCGGTTAGATAAATCGAATTATTTTCTTCGTCTTGTATTTTATTGTTCTTTGATCTCTGAATATCTACTAGTTCTGATGTAGATCTCTCTCATACTTTGCGAAGTTTACGCACAGAATATGCCCAACGAAAAGATGAATCGCGTTTTGACCGTTGTATTTAGTGATCTTTGATCCCTCCTCCTCACCTATAGTCATCCATCCAGCCAGTCGAATCCACGTCTGGGCTGTCAATTGCGTGAGCATGATGATATTGACGAAGAGTGAGACGGAGGGCACGTATGGGACGAGGAAGACCTAAAAAATACCACTAATTTATTTCTCAATCAACATTCGGTTGGCAAACGCATAAGTTTCACTAACTTTTCAACTACAGGAAATCGCGTCGAAATATAGTTTCTAAGAAATTCCGTCCTTGCTCACCTTGAACTCCAGCTGCAGGCTGTTCTGGTGGTGCATGTCGATGAAGATCATGCAGAGGACTGAGAGGACGGCTGCCTGTAATTAATTGCCAGTTGTTAATTAATAATTAATTTATTCATTGATTATCAAAATAATCAAACTCACGATCCCAGTGACGATCATGCCGACCGTCTCGCGGTAGAAGGTCTGGTTGATGGAGAGGCCTGAACGAAGCAATTTTTAAATCTAATTTTTTTTATTTCAGTGCTTTTAGTCGCTTTTCCACAGTTTACTAGACCCAAGGGTAATTCTACGATAAAGGAAAAGATAATTCTCCAGCTCACCAATCACAACAAACGCGGCCATCATGATGAGCATGGCGACGAGGACGGAGTGGCGGCAGGAGGAGAAGAGCGAGGAGAGCAGGGGAATGCCCGCGCGGATCTGACCGCCTGCAAAATGAGATCGACTTTTGAAGGTCGTAGACTCATAGTCACGAGGAATTTGTTTTAAGTTTTATGTTTTTCATAGTTTTTAGCTATGACAAGATTATGCCAACTAATCATTTCCGGTTTCATTGTTAGTTGACAGTGTGGCCATTCTGTAAAGGAAATGAATCATCAGAAAACAATTAGCTTGTTGGCGTTCGCGAGGCCTCACCCTGGTCCATCTCCTCCTCTCCCGAGTGCAGTGGCTGCGGGCGGTAGCGGAGAATGAGCAGCGCCGCCGCGACGATCGAGTAGGCGAGGAGCGTGCCTGAGATTCATATTGGTCATTTTACTCTATCAATAAAAAATCGCAGCAGCAGCCCTCAGTTTGCAGATCAGCAACATTATTTCAACATGTGATTGAACTTCCATTGCTGCTACTAAGACTGTCGAATATATACGCACAACTGTTCGGGCTGTCCGATAGGCTATTGTTTGGGTGTGGCTAGGTTGTATTTCAGATGTCCTCACCGACGGAGAGGAAGTCGACGAGGGCGTCCAGGTCGAAGGTCATCGCGACGAACATCGAGAGCAGCGTGAACGTGATCGTCGCGTTGAGGGGCGTCTGGAGATTGATATTTGGTCTCTGGGTTTTGGCCTAATAAGTGTCGCTGTTGAGCAAATCTGATCTTTGACCTTTATTTCTAACTCGAAAAAGGTGTGGTAGAATGCGCGAGATTGTGATGCGGCTATGGATGAAAACGAAATTATTCAGTTGTGTTTCACAGCTGCATTATGAGCGCGTGTGATGACAATCATCAATGTCGTACTGCCATATTTTTTACTTCTTCAAATAGTATTTCTCAGCCCTCACCTTCGTCCACGCATTGACTCGTCCCCACCACCCGAAGATGAGCCCGTCCTCGGCCATTGCATAGACTGCGCGGGGCAGGGAGAAGAGCGAACCGAGCTGAAGGAATGAGATCTTTTCCATCTATTTCGTCATCCCTATTCAATTGTTGTTATTGTTGTTATTCTTATTGTCGTTGTTGTTATTATTATTGTTGTTTTTCTTTCTCACCGCCGACGTCATAATGCCGAAGAGCGCGCCCACGCCCAGCACGATCGAGAACCAGCGAGGCGCGCCGACCTGGGGATTATTGATTGGTTCAGAGATCGAAGATCAAAGAGCACCTTCGTGAAGGCTTCCGAGTAGACCGAGGCCGAGGTCAACTGCAATGCAACTGATTGTAATTTATCGATCTGACTACCGTAACCCTCCAGATACCGTACCTGGTAGTACGGTAGCATCAGGGACAGCACGCCCGCCATGGCGACGTAGGCGGTGGTGACGATGGCCATCGACATGTACGTCGCGCGCGGAATCTGCTTCGACGGGTCTGAAATGTATTGATTGACGTCGCCGTTGAAGCCCATCCTGTTTCGCATTTGCGGAAGAAGGAAGATGTGGAAAAGGGACGGAGGAAGGAGGGGAAAATAAGCGTCTGGTAACGCACTCTTTGCCTCCTCTCCGGCAGTGGCCAGTCCATCGAATCCGACGTAGGCAAAGAAGCACTTCGACGCGCCTGCGAGGACGCCGTTGACACCACAGGGGAAGAAGTCCTGCAAACGATAATCATGAATTCCATGAACAATAAGTGCTGCTATCTTATTCTTCCTCAGTAGGGATGCCGGAACAATTTCAATTACCAAAGCCTTGGTCGCTCTCTCTGAAGAGACGCAGCTCTCTCGCTAGAAATTGAAATCGCTAGAAATCGCTAAAAATGTAGAAATAAGAATAAAGGATTTTCAAAAATCGTCTCTCCAAGACTCACAAAACTGACAAAGGCTTGGTCAAAAACCAAAGGCTTTGGTTTTCCACTCCCCAAATCAAAGCCTTTGGGTGAGAGAGCGCGATCTCTCGTCGATATTTGGATTTATGCAAAGGATGAGGGGAGAGAATCAAAGCAATTGGAATTTGATCCGGCATCCCTATTCCTCAGTTAGAGCCAATCTCTAAGGTACATCTCAAAATTACAGCGGACCGTGCAGCTCACAAAGATCAAAGATCACCGTCCCCTCACCTTCCAGTTCTCCAAGTTCGCAAACGTGCTGCCGTAGCCGACGACGCCGAGGATCACCTGGATTAATCTTATTATTTTCGAAAATTATTAATTAATTAAGATTTAATTAATTAATCTTAATCACCAGTAAATTCGCAATCTGGAAGAGGTTGTTCATGCGCGACATCGTCTTGCTGCCGATGCCCACGAAGACTGCGAATTAATTTTTTATTGCAAAAATTCTGCTCATTTTCTACAGGGATGCTATCGAAATATTGAATTATTTGATTTATTTTGGATTACTTATTCGAAACTCACACGCCGATATGATGATAATGGAGACTGCGGCAAAGTCGGGATAGTAGCCGACGAGCGACCGCTCAGCCATCGTCGAGTTGCCGTCCGTACAGATCTGAGAAGATCAAAGATCACGTCACTCGGAGAGTTCAAAGATCAAAGATCATGTAACGGCTAAATTCAAAGATCAAGTCTGCGATCTTTTTGATCAATGCTCCATCTCACCCCCTCAAAGCTCTCGGTGTCGTTGGGCGCCGCTACCGTGCTCCAGGGCCAGATCCTGAACGGATTAGTGATTATTGATTATTGATTTTCGAAAATTGATAATCTACAGATCTACGGCACAGTACCTGGCGTGTTTGATCGAGAAATTATCAGCGAATTTGCCCGTCAGATCGCCAAAGTAAGCAGAGAAGGTGCGACCGACGGCTGAAAGGAAGAGGAGAGATCAAAGATCAAAACGAATAAAAACAGTCCTTGCACATGCAGTCGTAATTGAAAATATTCCATGATTTCACGTATTCCACCTGCCTGGCGACATAGTAAATCGAACGAGGTAAGCCCAATGTTTGTTCTACGTATTCTTTCACAATCATTCTCTACCGTACTCTCAGCAGTTATCGATCGATACCGTAAACCTACCGTGTACCTACCCTACTACATCCCTCGCTCACCGGCAGCACTCAGGATGTGCTCCAGGACGATATTCCATCCGATGATGAACGCCCAGATCTCGCCGCAACCGACGTACGCGTAGGTGTAGGCGGAACCCGCTTTTGGGTATCTGGAATGGTAATCGATCACTACCGTAAACTGAAGAACTACCTGCTGTGTATGACCATTAGTCACGTATCTGACCTAGCTCAGTATTACTGTAGTCAACACTATTTCGTATTCCCGCCGACTCCCACGTTGACTGCGAGTCAACCTGCTTGTGTACTTGGCTGGCGATACTCAGCCAGACCAAGGACGAGGAGGATCCTTCCTCCTCAGTGGGTGTTAGGTATGTAATCCACGATGGTTGG
>LS532624.1:1633831-1654710 GCA_900490775.1 Pristionchus maxplancki
GATAACGGCTGGCCTGTATAGACCCGACGTAGTGCCGTTATACCTTACCACCATTAACCCCATTCTCACCTTTTCACTAGCCATTTATGCTCTCACTATTATTGTTTCCGTCTTGTAATAAACTCTAATTATTACATCATGTCCCTCGCTTTCCACGCGTATATTTACACACTAGTTTATGCCCCCTTAGGACATAACACTACCATACAATTCGAATCAGTACGGTGGTTATTAGGGATGCCGGATCAAATTCCAATTGCTTTGATTCTCTCCCCTCATCCTTTGCATAAATCCAAATATCGACGAGAGATCGCGCTCTCTCACCCAAAGGCTTTGATTTGGGGAGTGGAAAACCAAAGCCTTTGGTTTTTGACCAAGCCTTTGTCAGTTTTGTGAGTCTTGGAGAGACGATTTTTGAAAATCCTTTATTCTTATTCTTTCTTTTTTCTTTCTTTTATATTTCTTCAATAAAATACTTTATTTCAAAACAAAATAGAAGCTTTCACTTTGAAAAGCATTGATTGAGACTTTATCTCAATTCCCAGTCTCGAAAAACCAAAGCCTTTGGTTTTCTCCCAAAGCCTTGGATCTCTATCATTCCCCACCAATTTCTAGCGAGAGAGCTGCGTCTCTTCAGAGAGAGCGACCAAGGCTTTGGTAATTGAAATTGTTCCGGCATCCCTAGTGGTTATCTATCAATAGCTGATACGGTAAATTACGGTATGTACAGTATACCTCGATCCGAACTCGGCGTAGCACAGTGCCGAGAGGAGCGCGGCGATGCCCGAGATGAGATAGGAAAGGATCGTCGAGGGACCCGCCCAGTTGCGCATCACCTCGCCTGAGAATGGATACGGTAGGGGTACTGCAGAGTACTGTAGACTTTGTTCAAAACACGGTATGGTACTGGAGGGTTACTGTATGGTACTGTAGTAAATTCCAGTCAGTTGTCGATCGATCGATCTACCGTACCCGTGGTGACGAAGATGCCGGCGCCGCACATGTGGCCGACGCCGAGCAGCGTGATGTCGAAGGTGTTGAGGCAGCGACGCAGCTTCGTGTTGAGATCGCCCTGAGGTGAAGGGTACGGTAAGGTACGGTAGGAATGATCGATGACTGAGGGATACGGTACGGTAGGTGTCTATCGAGAACTGAGGAGAGGTACGGTAAGTAGGGATCGATCGTGAGTACAGTACATAGTTTGGCTTGGTTTCCGGCATTCACCTTCTGGATGAACTTGCGTCGGTAGAGGCGGCGACAGAAGGAGCCGCCTTGCGCAGGCGGTGGCGGAGCAGGCTGCAAGGGATAACGGTAGGTCAGGGTACTGACTCGATCGATAACTGACGGAGTTACGGTAGGTCATAGCTCCTAAATCTTTCCTGTACCTCATTCTCGCTGCTGGTGCTGCGCGTTGAGGACATGTCGAGAGAGGAGGTGAGGGAGGATGGATGGATGAGAGAGAGACGAGGGCCTTCCTACCGCACGCGAGTCATCGAGTGGTCGAGAATGAGGGAGGGAGGAAGAGGGATGGTCAATCCCTGCCCTCTCTCCCTTACTCCATCTCTCACTTGACTTTGAATATGCGAAACCCGTCAAATCTTGTTGGTGTCGAACTAAGCCGATTGCGGAAATACGGAGAGTTGCGAACATTTTGAGGTAAACAACTGTTTCGTAAATTGTTCCATTGTTTATCTTACAACTCCCAATTGAGTACGGAAATTCGGCTCTCATCGTTGTGCCCGCTCTCTCATGTTTCGGAAGAACGCACAGTGGGAGGGAAATTACTCTTTTATCCGAACTCTGATCCCTATGAAGAAGGGCGTTTCTCCTAACAGGTTGCAGAGGCGAATTGTTGTGGGTGGGTTGTTCGCTGTGCAGGTGATTTGTGATTCAATTATCCGTAAGCCGTCTCTTCCCTTTCCGTGTTCTCTCCAATTTCCCTCTGTTGTTCAACTTCAGTTCACGTCCAAAAGTGATTGTGAATTGGTAAGTGATGATTATTTATCTAAGTGTAATCAAAAGAACCAAGTCATGGTAATTCAGCACTATGTGTAGCCTAAGAAATTATAAAATGAGCAAGGACGGTAAATGAGGAACTCTACCCTTTCTCCATGATCTCTCGCCTAGAAGTGAAACGAGAGAGCACGAGGAATGAGGAGTCTATTCATTCAAATACTATTAAAATGCACACCAGTGAGTGAGTACATTTTTCATAAGATGTAATGAGATTTCAGGAATAAAATAAGTAAAAGTTATTAGAATCAAGACTGGGAGTCATTTTCCTCTTCGTTCTTGATACTATTAGCTGTCGAAGACCAAGCTCGAATGCCCTCAAGTTTATTCTCTGCTTGCAAACTCCAATTCGATTCCTCTTTCGAGTGAGACATTCCGTAGATGAAATAGATAGCCAGACCTAAAAATGGCGACGTTTCGACATTTCATTTCTTTTTGCCAAAAAAAGCTCTAGAGTAATCATTGTTCGCAGAAAAACTAGATGAAGTATAACACGTGAAACATAATCAATCAAAATTTCGAACGAACTAACCAAGCGCCATCCATACGACCAGCCGAATCCATGTCATCATAGTAAGTTGAGTCATCATGAGAATGTTAATGAAAAGAGAAACAGAAGGGATGTAGGGAACGAGGAAGACCTGGAAAATTTTTGGGATAAAATTAAAACTAACGAACAAAACGATACATCATCAACAAAATAGCCTCGATTCGATTCAATCACGATTCGACCCAGTATTCATAGGTCTGCCTCATATGAAGACTCAAAATATTAAAAGTACCTTATAATCCAGATCCATGCTATTCTGTTGATGAGCATCAATGAAGAGAACTGTTCCAATGGAGATTACGATGAAGATCGCCATGAGAACCATTCCGAACGGAGTGGAAAAGTAGGATGTGGAGATGAGCACTCCTAAATAATTTTTTACTACTCGCGACTTTCCCAAAATCGATCACGAATGAGTTTCACTCGCAAGAATGCACTCGACAACGCTACGCGAGTAAACATCAGATTCAGATTATTATTTATCACTGTCAACGTTGTACTCAAAAATGCCCTTTTTGCCTCCTATTTCACCTCGATTTCTGAGGATTCGAGAAGAAAAGTCTCACCAATGCCCGTGAAGGCTACAATCATGACCAGCAGCGAGTAGAGCACGCTCGGGCCGGGTTTCATCAGAGCCAGTCTCTCGGATAGAATGGGAAGTCCGCGACGGATCTGACCTCCTGCAATATTGAACTAAATAATCGGTCAGTCGGTCCGTCAGTCCATCTGTCTGTCCATCGGTCTGTCTGTCTGTCCGTCCGTCTGTCTGTCTCTCACCCTGATCCATCACCGTAGATCCCTCCTCTACCGGAGTCGGGCGATAGCGAAGAATGATGAGTGCAGCGGCGACGATTGAATACGCAAGGATCGTTCCTGAATGGATTGCAATCACTGGCAAATTATATAATGGTTACGTATGTCTGCCGGTCTGTCCGTCCTTTCCGCGTTTTTTGAAGGAAAAGATACTCACCAATCGACAGAAAGTCCACGAGTGCGTCAACGTCGAAAGCCATCGCGATCAGCGCCGCCAGAATGGTGAAAGTGATCGTCGCGTTGAGGGGCGTCTGAGAGTTGTCGGTCGTGCGTTGAGTTTCACAATGAACACGAATGTCACTGAGGCGGACTTTGTCAATTGCTTTCGGTTTTGCGAATAATGCGAATAATACAAATAATACGTATCAAACCTTGGTCCACGAGTTGACTCGCGCCAACCAGCCGAAGATAAGGCCGTCCTCGGCCATTGCATACACTGTGCGAGGGAGACAGAAGAGCGAACCGAACTGTAAACATCAGTATCTTTTTGATTATTTCATATTCAAATGAGTTCCACGGCTGTTCAAGTACCCGTATTACAAGCCAATTCCGGAGGGATCAAGAACTAAATATTTGAACTCACAAGCGATGTTAAAATTGCTATCATCGCTCCAATAGCAATCACGAGCGGAATCCATCCGGGAGCGCCCAATTTGATGAAGACCGCGGAGAAAATGGAGTTGTGTGGCAGCTGAACGGGACAGAGACTATATCTCATTGCTCTCGCATGCCTGGCCAACTAAGAGCATTGATCTGACTCTCTCATTTCGCAATGCTCTCTCGTCGGTTAGAGAAGCGAGAGAGCAGGGGAAAGTGAGAGAGTCAGACCATTGCTCCTAACTAAAGGAATTTCTCACCTTGTAATAGGGCATCATGAGCGAGAGAGTGCCCGACATGAGCACATAACAAGTGGTGACGATTCCCATTGAGTAGTATGTGGCGCGCGGAATCATTTTCGTCGGGTCTAATATTGGTTTTACATTGTATTTTTACTTTCTCTATTTTTTGGAACAAAAAAAGACTAAGTATCAGTCCAGCACTCTCATTTTTGTAGGAAGGTTGAAGAGGTTGAATAGAAAAGTACAAGTTACAATAACCCACTCTTTGCCTCCTCTCCGGCAGTGGCCAGTCCATCGAATCCGACGTAGGCAAAGAAGCACTTCGAGGCGCCTGCGAGGACGCCGTTGACACCACAGGGGAAGAAGTTCTGGAAATGATTGAGACTTCTCTCCTCTGCATAGAAGCTCGCTCAACGATTTCTTCCTAATGGATGCAAGAAAATAGCAAGACCGAATTCACTCACGCTCCAGTTGCTGAAATCAGCAAAAGTGATGCCGTAGCCAACGACGAAAACGATCACCTGAAGTTTTACTGTGATTTATGACAATTTTTATAGCTATGATTGCAAAGGCAAGATTGCTTAACGAGTTCCCACTCATTCTTATTCCATTCGTGAAACGCATCCCCTTTCATTTCCTATCTGTTGTAGAGCTCGAAATGTCGCCGTCTTTTTCTTCATTTTGAGAGTGTGAACTGAAGAGACGGCGACGTATTTCTTGTCTTTTCTCACCACAAGATTGGCCAGTGAGAAGAAGGAGTTGAAGTTGGCGGCCGCTTTGCTGCCGGCTCCTGCAATTTCCATGATGATTTTTCAAGAATTGCTAGCATTCTCTTCATTTCGCGTACTCTCTCGCCAGCAGAGAGGGGGAGTATGGGAAATGGAGAGACTCGTTCTCACCGACGAAGAGGGCGCATACGACAATGGTGAGCACTGCGACGAAATCGGGATACGAAGCGACGATCGAACGTTGCTGCAATGGTTTTTGTTCAATATTATAGCAGTTTTATGAAAAAACTCGAATACTTTTGCACTTTCAAGCATATTTCTGTGTGCTCCAATACAAACTTCGGGTAAGGAGTCCTTGCTAAGGACCACGGAAAATTTTTAATCTATTTCAGAAAAATCGCTAACTCACCCCCAACATACTTGCTCCGTCATCGGTGGTGCAGATCTCTTGGGTGACATTGGAGGAGAGATCGTGAAGTGAAATAGTGTTCCACGGCCACGGCCGCGCGTACACCATCGTCCAGTCACTGCAGAAATGTTAATTTATTTTGGACTTTGAGTGATCTTTTAGATCATTCCAATCAAGACGATAGGGGAAGCGACCGAAGTTATCCAATTAGGAAATACGGGAAGTTGTGGAGTTCCCCGGAAGCATGGTTAAGTTTAAATAATTCTTGAAATACGATTGACTAACGCATAGAGCTCGAGAAACGATACGACCCGATACCACGGGGCCCCGTGAATGAAGAATGAGAGGGAGATGAATACGGGCCGGCCCGTGAAAATGTGTCAATTACCCGATACCGAGGCGCCAAAAAGGGCAAGAAATCGTGCGTTTCGCGATTTATGACAGCGCACTTTACATAGTGAGACTAATAATTCTCATCATTGTGTCTGCGCACTCGTCTAGAGAGTGGTCGCTCGTCGATTTCCCAAGTTCGTCTAGCTTTGCCTGCTCCCTGTAAAGGTTTTGCGTTACTTTTCTCGCTATTAGTTAAACGATATTCTTCCTTACTGCTTTCATAGAGTGTACAATCACAATTATTTTCAGGAAATCATGGATTTCGGTTGATCCACTGATCAATATCGCCAAAACGCCAAAAAAAATAGTTGACAGTCTGCTATGGTCATTTCAAAGCATTGTAGGTTGGCTAAAAATACGCTATATCAGGCTGCAAATCAACTAAAAACGTTGCATGAGTAATAACTGAAGGTAGGCAGCGCAATTACCTTTATTTCATGTCAAAACACGACTTTTTGATCTACCAAGCTTGAAAATTAAAAATGCTTTTTCTGGTACGATTTGCACATTGATCGATAGAGCGTAGAAAGTTGTGCCTAAGTTTAAATTTTTGTCAAGTTTGATGCAGAAATCGATGAGTTATTAATACAAAAAGAGCTCCGGTATCGGGTAATTCAACGAATCTCGTCTCATTTTTCATTCACCGCGCGCGCGACCCGTCGCAACACCGAATTACCCGCCCCGTATTGCGAGCTCTACTAACGCATAATAAATGGTTCGAGATGGTTGAAAAATTTTCTGAATTCGACAAGTACCGAAAAACACACCGAATCGCATAGTTGAACAGATCGTCTACGTAGCCGGCGAACGTGCGAGCCACGGCTAAATTATCAACGTTATTTAATAAATAAATAATTAATGATATTAAAAAATACCGGAAGCACATAGACAATGCTCCAGGACGATATTCCATCCGATGATGAACGCCCAGATCTCGCCGCAACCGACGTACGCGTAGGTGTAGGCGGAACCCGCCTTGGGGTATCTGAAAATTACACAATTAATTTCTGTGTATTGACTACACTATTGACTGCACGTTTACGACCAGGGTGTGCAAAAATTGCACAAGGTTTCATTTCACACAGCTCTCTAAGCATTTGAGAAATTAGAAAATCGGGAAGTTTTGCAAAACCTGTACACGACAATAGCGTGTTTCGTCATGAACAAGAGCTCAAGGTTGGTTAACTCCTCCTTGGTGTGACCGGACTGATTGGTCACAGTTTTAAAGGGGATACCTCGCTCCGAATTCAGCATAGCAAAGCGCCGAAAGAAGTGCGGCCATGCCCGAAATTATGTATGAGATGATGGTGGAGGGACCGGCTAGATTACGCATTACCTCGCCTGAACATGACACGATTACTCAATGTTTTAGAGCCAGATTTCAGTGGACTGTCAAACTCAACTGAACTATTTGCAATGCAGTTGAAATAGCAGTAAGAGCACCTGTGGTGACGAATATTCCTGCTCCGATCATGTGTCCGACTCCAATAAACGTGATGTCGAAGGTGTTCAAGCATCGTCGGAGGTTCGTTGCGAGGTCGCCCTGTAAGAGAGAGTCCGTCAACACGAAAGGTCTTAATTTTCACGATAATTTCGTTTTCATGATATGAAACCAATGGGGAACCGAACCTTGGGTATGTGTTTCGTGCGCGTTAATCGACTGGCGAAAGACCGCAGCGCAGCGCGATCTCTCATTATCCTTCTAAACTTTACTTGATAAATAATCAGTGATAACCAGTTAGAAAAGTTGAATAATGTGGTGAACAATACGAGGAATCGACAATGAACCGTTCAGCTCGATAGTGGTGAGAGCGAAACGGTAAAAATGAGCCCTTTAGTGAGCGGGAAAGGTGATTGACCTTGAGAGAGAGCGCATATAATCGGTTCCTTATCGAGCGCTACCCCTCTCATTATTCAAACGTTAAAACACAATCCCGGGCAATTGGGTGATCATGAAATGAGTCTCAGAGATTCCATACATAGAATTTGTTTTCGCAGGGGTAGTAGACGGGGATGAAAGTATAGGAACATCCAAATATCAAATTATTCAACCGAACGCTGGTAACAATCCCGAGAATTATGCAAGCATGTATTCATTTCGCTACAGGGAAGTAAATGTTGGTACGTCCAATGGAGCACAATTATTTATCAAGGTGCAATGAAAAAGCACAGTCATGGTAACAGTGAAGATTTCTACTCGTTCTTCGCGCCCTCTCGTCTGTCAGAGAAACGAGATCGTACGAGGAATGAGGAGTTCATTCACTTGGAAATACTAGTAGGATGCACACCGGAGAGCGAGTACATAGATTAATTACAAATTCATTGAGATTTCAGGAACAAACCCGTAAGTAAAAGGCCTAGAATCGAGACTGGGAGTCATTTTCTTCTTCATTCTTGATACTATTCGTTGTCGACGACCAAGCTCGAATGCCCTCTAATTTATTCTCTGCTTGCAATTTTCTCTTCGAACTCCAATTCAGTTCCTCCTTTGAGTGAGACATTCCGTAGATGAAATAGATCGCCAGACCTGAAAATGACGACGTTTCTATTTTTCATTTCGAGTAATCATTGTTCACAGATAAGTTATATGAAGTATAGCACTTGAAACATATCCTATCACAATTTCGAACGAACTAACCAAGCGCCATCCATACGACCAATCGAACCCATGTCATCATAGTTAACTGGGTCATCATGAGGATATTGATGAGAAGAGAGATGGAAGGGATGTACGGAACGAGGAAGACCTGAACAATTAGCATTGCACACAGTAATATTATCTCCAGCTGGACAATCTAAGCTTGATCTACCTTATAATCCAGATCCATGCTGTTCTGTTGATGCGCATCAATGAAGAGAACTGTTCCAATGGAGATTACGATGAAGATTGCCATTAGAACCATTCCAAAAGGAGTGGAGAAGTACGAGGTGGAGATTAGCACTCCTGAAGATTACCAGAATCTCATCTCTAATATCTCCCCATATTTTGGTGAGTGATTATTCGAGACTTTATCAGATGTCAAAATTTGATAACGATTGATCATTCTCATTTTTCCTTCCGTCTAGTTTACATCTTCTATAAATTGAGACCCTCACCAATGCCCGTAAACGCAACAATCATCACTAGCAACGAGTAGAGCACGCTCGGGCCGGGTTTCATCAGAGCCAGTCTTTCAGAAAGGATGGGCAGCCCACGACGGATCTGGCCTCCTGCAATCGATAATTATATAATGCAAACGCTTGTCAGTCTGTCTGTCTGTTCGTTTGCCCTTCTGTCTGTCTGTTCGTTTGCCCGTCTGTCTGTCCGTCTGTCTGTCTCTCTCACCCTGATCCATCACCGTAGATCCCTCCTCTATCGGCGTCGGGCGATAGCGAAGAATTATGAGAGCGGCGGCGACGATTGAATACGCAAGGATCGTCCCTGAATGGATCAGACATTGCCAAGGTACGACTCTCTTAGTTTTGCACGCTCTCTCGCCTCTCTGACCGGCGAGAGAGCACGCGAAGTGAAGACACGAAATCAAGACGATGAAGAAGAGCTTACTCACCAACCGACAGAAAGTCCACAAGTGCGTCAACGTCGAAAGCCATCGCGATTAGCGACGCCAGAATCGTGAAAGTGATCGTCGCGTTGAGGGGCGTCTGAAGGATGATCTTTGATCTTTTCAGAAATCCAATATTTATTTATTACAACCAGATACTGAACATTCTTTACAAACTAGAATTGAGTTTCACAATGAACATGAAAAACAGCTGAGGCGGACTTTATCAATTGCTTGTTCGATGTTGTTTTAACAAATAATAAGAATCAACCTTGGTCCACGAGTTGACTCGCGCCCACCATCCGAAGATGAGGCCGTCCTCGGCCATTGCATACACTGCCCGGGGAAGACAGAACAGGGAGCCGACCTGTAATCAGCTGTCGGTTTCCCTTCCAGATCCCAGTTCCTATTCAATATGTTTTGCACCTGTTCCAAGTACAGATATCTGAATTTCAGGCCAATTCATTCCTTAAAATCGGAATTGTACTCACAAGCGAGGTGAGAATGGCCATCATTGCTCCGATCGCGATAACGAGAGGAATCCATCCGGGAGCGCCCAATTTGATGAAGACGGCGGAGAAAATGGAGTTGTGAGGCAGCTGGAATGGTCTATTGTAATATTACGAGATCGTGGTTACTTCGGGAAAATAGTCAGAGGAATCTCTCACCTTGTAATAGGGCATCATGAGCGACAGAGTTGCTGACATGAGCACGTAACAAGTGGTGACTATTGCCATGGAGTAGTAGGTGGCGCGTGGGATCACTTTCGTCGGGTCTGAATTAGGGATCTTATCAGACCATTATCAGCGTAATACAGTACTTTTGCAGTACTTTGAACGTGTACTTGTAATTATGTGGAAGCTTAGCGTATGGTATTTTCATTACGTACTCTTCGCTTCCTCTCCCGCAGTTGCCAATCCATCGAATCCGACGTATGCAAAGAAGCACTTTGATGCCCCCGACAGCACTCCATTGACACCGCATGGGAAGAAGTTCTGGAAATCGAAATGATCTCGTTCTCCACTCTTTCACTACTTATGCGATGAACCTTCCTGATATATGCGAAATATAAAAAAGGTCAAATTCACTCACACTCCAGTTGCTAAAATCAGCAAACGTGATGCCGTAGCCAACGACGAAAACGATTACCTGAAAGGGTTCACGATTATTATATTTTTGGGAAGAGAATCAACTGTGACATTACTCAGCCAGCTCTCACTCCTTCTTATGCCATTCGTGAAACATACCAAATTTCGCCTATTTTTCATTTTCTTTTTTCTTACCACAAGATTGGCCAGCGAGAAGATGGAGTTGAAGTTGGCGGCCGCTTTGCTTCCAACCCCTGCAATTCAATTTTTTCCGTGATCTTTCTGGGATTTCTCCAGAAGGTCAACAGGGCAGAAGATGGATAAGCTATCCAGAACATGAATTATATATAATGAATTATATAGGACGACTAGCGTCCTACCGGCCGCTAGGCCTCCGGCGGCCCCTGCCGGGGGCGGGGGGCTCGCTACGCTCGCCCCATTTCGCTACGCGGTCGGCTTGCGCCCTGCGGGCGCGCGCCGACCGCTCCGCTAGAGGTGCGAGACGAAGAATGACAGGGCGCGAGTCTCGCTAATCCAATTTATTTCGCCCGATTCTGTCGCCAAGAAATATCGAAACGCGTCTATATATAGGCGATAATGATAGGGAAAGTTTGCTCATTTGCATAAACTAGAGATGAGATATGAAGAGAAACGAGATCCGCAAAAAATTACAAGTCCAGAAACGACTGAATTCCTCTCTACAGAAGCACTATAGGGAGGATAAAACTATGACAAATGAAATGTCTAAGGACCTTCGTTGTGGAGTGGGGAATCGATATCGAAAATAAAAATCGAGATCACAACCCAAAAATTTCGAGATAATTTGCATATTATACTCGAAAAACCTGTTTTTCGCAAATAACGCATGGAAGACGGCGTTTTCGCATGTGATCACAGTTAAGTAATTTTTAGATGGGGTCAATACAAATCGACCTGTGCCGGTTAGAACTCGGTAGGTCAAAAAAGAAGCGAGATACAGTCATTTGAAGTGGTAGGTAAAAAAACTGACTCAACATGCAAATTTCGAGAAACAAAGTGGATAGGCGTCCTCTCCACCCTCATTTTACCCAGTCAAATGACTTTCAGCCAAATCGGAGACCAAAAATAAATTTCTGCAGCATTGGCTCCTACACTTTTACAGGAGACCCGTGATATAGCCTATTCATCAAAAGGTTCAGAGGTGAGAAAGCAGAAAGAGGTGAGAAAGAGTAAGTAAGAAAGCATGGGAAATGGAAAGAAGGTGGCCTGTATTTCTCACCGACGAACAGGGCGGAGAAGACCATGATGAGCACTGCGACGAAATCGGGGTACGAAGCGATGATCGAGCGTTGCTGCAAGGCTTTTAGTTCAATGTTATTGCATTTTTATTAGTGATAATTAGTGCTCAAATAAACTTATCCGTTCATTCACAATCAAAGTAAGATCATTACAAGTGACAAGAAGGTAAGCGAGTATGACAACGTCAACACTTGAATAACTACTTACCCCCATCATGCTCGCTCCGTCATCGGTACAGATCTCCTGGGTGATATTGGAGGAAAGATCGTGTAAAGTAATAGTATTCCACGGCCACGGCCGCGCGTACTCCATCGTCCAGTCACTGCATATATTTACCATATTTTCGCATTCATGTTGTCGTTTAGAACAAACATCTCGGATTTGACCTACTCATATTGCTTGGTGAAATAGTAAAAAAAATTGCTCTTGGAAAGACGCACCGTATAGCATAGTTGAACAGGTCATCAACGTAGCCAGCGAATGTGCGACCGACGGCTGATAAATGAATATTATTAATAATTACAAAATATTTAAATAAAATATTTATTACCAGCAGCAGTCAGACAATGCTCCAGGACGATATTCCATCCGATGATGAACGCCCAGATCTCGCCACAACCGACGTACGCGTAGGTGTAGGCAGAACCCGCCTTCGGATACCTGAATTTATTTATTTTTTTAACGTTTTTCCCACTAATATCCGCGCGCGCTCACGACAATAGCCAGCGCCTTTCGTCATGAGCAACTCGCTCAAGGTTAGTCAACCCCTGCATGGCGTGACGGAACTCATTGGTAACACTAAAATTGCCAACTGAAAGGGGGATACCTTGCACCAAATTCAGCATAACACAGTGCGGACAGCAGCGCCGCCAGACCCGAGATGATGTATGAGATGGTAGTGGACGGTCCGGCGAGGTTGCGCATCACTTCGCCTGAATTGGAGTGAATGATTAGTGTATTTCACGAGGCGTCCATCACTGGAAGATCATTCCTCAACGCTCGGAGCCTGATTTCAGTGGATTGTGAAACGCAACCGAATTACTCATTCCGGTGCAGTTGAAATAAAAATAGGCCCACCTGTGGTAACGAATATTCCTGCCCCGATCATGTGTCCGACTCCAATCATCGTGATATCGAACGTGTTCAAGCATCGTCGGAGGTTGGTTGCGAGGTCGCCCTATGAGGATTCCGTGTCACTGATTCAAAAGGGGAATCCAAACCTTGGGTATGTGTTTCGTCCGCGTCAGTCGACTGCCGAAAGACCGCAAAGCGGCGCGATTCCGCATTATCCTACAATACCTATTACATAGATCACATGAGATTTCGGGTTAGAAACGGTGAATAACACGAGAAATCGACAACGAACAGTTCAGCTCAATTGCGGTGAAAGCGAAACGGAAAAATGAGCCGTTTGGTGAGCGGGAAAGGCGATCGACCTTGAGAGAGAGCGCGCATAATCGGTTCCTTCTCGGGCGCTTCCCCTCCCATTGTTGAAACGTCGAAACTCATTAGAAGGCAGTGAAAATTTTACGCAAATATCGCGATTTAGTACAATTTGAATGCTGGGAAGTCCAGATTATCCTGCACGAATGTTATTCATTCTCGCTACAGGGAAGTGAGTGGTGTTGTGGGTGCACGCCCAACGACGAGCTTACTCTATCCAATGTCTCGCTAACCTGCAAGAGGAGAGGGAGAGGGGAATCAGACCATCCCGATCACATGAGAGGGAGCGGGTGGAAAATGCTCATTTGCATGAGCTTGGTGGACGGACGGAGAGAAAAAAGGGATTCGGAAATCAATAGTCAGTTTTGTTGCGAATTTGAAGTCACCGAACTGCATTTACCAAGCATTAGGTGGTCTAAGGTTGAATACGAGAGATCATACCTAGATGGGATGAGTGCGACCCAACTGATTGTGCCATGAGTGAACTGTATTATGCCCCCTTCATTGTCGGCAAAAGCTGATGGATCACTCTCTTCATTCTGCGCAGTGTCTCAACCGGTCGACCGGCGAGTCAGGGCGCCTAATGAGGGGTGTGATCTTTCAGCTTTTGTCGACAATGAATCCCCCATTAGGGAAATACGACACTCGAACGACTCTTATATAGTCGCTCAATCATGCTTCAAAACTGTAAAACAAACATTTCTGTAGTTGCAAACACCGAACGAAGCGAAAACTGTGAGCGATAATTCAGTGGCGTCGAAGAGACGATTATGAATGCGGAATGGATTATCCCTTCCTGTTGACAGGTTTTACTGGACGAGGAAGGAGTGTTTGAAAACAACAAACATCTGCGTCTTTGACGTAAAACAGTTTATCGATTACAATGAACAATTATCAGGTGCGAGGAGCGCGGATTTTAGGAGTGTGATTATAGGTACACATATGAGACGTTGGCTGAGAGCCATAACTCATTTCGATACCCACTAAGGGAAGTGGAGGACTAACGTGCCAACTAGTCAGGGTCGCGCCAGATTCGCGATGAGTGATCGAACGCTCATTGAATTCGAATTCGGTAGAATCCAGGCGATTTGGGAGAAGGATAAAATCATAGTCATAAATAGGACAGCAGAGGACTACCTTCTTCTCCTTTTTGTCTCTGAAGATCATCTGAAAAATATCTCATATTTTTTCTAATGTTTATAAAAACGTAAACAAAACAATTGTGGATACCTCGAATGCTTGCGCTAATCCATCAATAGTAATTTTAGAGCGAATCATATGAATATTCGTGATGCTAACGCAATTCCTGACTAGATACAGCAACATTTCATCGTCGATGATCAGTGGATTTGCATTGTTCTGAAGATCAACTTATTGATGTTACTAACGAGAATTGACTTACGAAATTTGTTATTGTAAGATTATCGATTGGTGGCAGGCTGAGAATAAATTCCTTAGCTTCATTTCCTATTTCGATGTCCAGCGTTTTGAAAGAGACTGCTTTGAAAATTGAAAGCAGTTTCATTTCCCGTTCTTTACTCAGTCGTCCCTAAAACAATATTTTATGATTCGCCACAGTTTCCATCTAGAGAAAAGTATGTTACCACTTACCTTGATCACCATTTTCTCGGTCGTTGAGTGTTTGAAGAACGCGATAATTTCCTCGAAAGGGGTTGACTCGTCGTAATCAAACGTGAGGTTATCATATCGGGCTTTCACAATGAATTCACGACCATTGTTTATCTGTAATGTGACGATGTCAACGCTTAAGCGCATTTTCACGAACCGTAAACTCAATGCAAGTGAAGTGTCGATATCCCGTAATCTTCTCTAGTTTATGTAGTCGAGGGTCGATAGATCCGAGGTTCACGCGGTCCACCAAACTCAACTTCTCGATAATGTTAAAGAGAATCTCGTTCGGGAGAGAGAGGAGATTTGTCTGAATAAGAAAAGTAAAAAGTGTGAAATTTGTAAAAAAAAACAAACAATCAAACCTCATTCGATTCAGAGGCCAGGTTGGAATTGGAATCTGCAAGTGCCATCTCTGTAGTCTGAATTGCTTTCATTTTAGATGGAAATTACATGAATTAATGTAGAAACACGACAGGAACAAGCAAAGTCAACGCGAGTGTATGGAATGAACCGTACTGCAAGTCCTAATAAAGTCTCACCATCGGAGGGATCCAACTGACTAAACTACAAGAGTACGAGAAATCGGATGCCCAGGTTCAATGAGATAATATTTACAGCTAAGACGTCGAAGATGAGCAGTGCCACAGGGTATGTGGTCCTTTTTGAAGCAATTTATCATACCATCATGAACGATGGATTATATTCCAAAAACTTCCCAAAAATTTCTCTTATAAACCGTGTCTTGCACTTCGCATTGGCGACGATCCGGTCCGAGGTTAAGAATTGCAGGTGCTTTCTCGAATACATTTTCACACACTTCCCAGATGCTTCTCTCCTGTGTCGTGTCCGGCATTTTGCACTTGCGACGGTAACCACCAAGGTCAGCAAGTGTAAGCGCTCTCTCGAACGCATTTTGAGGTGGATAGTTGGTGTTCCATTCGACCACTTTGAAGTCGCCGATATCTATGACAAGATCGCTTTCCTGTAAGCAATATTTGCTGTTTAACGACATTTCAATTTCGAAACTAACATTCGGAACTCTTAATCTCGTTTTTCTCACATCGACGATATGCATTTTCGCATAGAGAAATTTGTTTGCAGTATTTCGTTTGCATCTAAAGTATTATATTATGGGGACTTCCCTGGTTCCGTGCCAAGCCCCGCCCCTCGGCTCCCCCCTTGGCAAAGGGGCGTTATCCATGCGCTGAGAGGCTAAGGCTAAGGCTTAGCCCTTGTTAGTTGGAGGCTCTGTCTGATTGTAAGCCTCTCAGCAAAAGGTTCCGCTCCTACGTCAAGGGGAAGAGCCGAGGGGACGGGGCTTGGCACGGAACTAGGAATGTGTCATAATATCTACTGATGGTTTCAGTGAAATGCTAGTTACTGCTCTTGAATAGGTTCCTTGGAATCCTTTTTGAAACACCCTTCGAAAGTTCTCTCTCGAAGAATGAATTCACAAGACAGTGTCATCAACACATAAAAGGAGGAGTTGATCTACAAAAATTTTTTGTGATTAGACGAATTGTATTATTCTAAAATCGTATACACACCTCATAATCGGTACCGAAGAGCTTGAATTCACCATTGAAATTAGTTACTGTGGCATTCATGAGTTGATCCTTGACTCAAATACGCATCTGCGTCATATTAAGAGCAGCAAGTTGTTACCAATTTGGGTGCTTTCATACTCCATTAGTGCGACTTTCAATCCTGCTATTCGCATGAATCGCCCCTTCCAGCATCCGACCCTTCCGTGTAAGTCCACCTTTATTGATTGGAAATTCAAATTTACAGTTAAACTAGTTGAAATAAGACCTGATTAACTGCGCTCGATGGCCAAACCTGAAGTGAAATAAGAGGAGATTAATATTTTTTAAATAAAGAAATACCTGTACCAGCAGTACAAAGAGCAGCATAGGAAGCTCCATTCAGAATTATGCACTAAGTACACACTATGCTGCCTTTTTTGTACTACACTTTGATTCACATAATATTTAATAGGTAAAGAAATATGCATGTTCTATCACAGTTCTATACTGCGAGAGAACATGCGGAGTGAAGAGATTTGGGAACCCATTCGTTGATTAAATGTGGCCACGCATTACATTCAGAATACTATCAGATTTTACATGAAGAAATCAAAATCCGTAGTGCAAAAAATAAAGAAATTACGAACATTTTATTGCAGTAAAGCGATCAGTTCATAGGAATGGCTAAGCAATAGTTACACCACGCTAGTTTCCAACCAGCCAATAGATGAGAAATATGAATATTAGGTTGCGCTAATGCTTCAGTACTAATCGCTGAGCGAATAAAATAAATATTCGTGATGCTAACACAATTTCTGACTAGATACAGCAACATTTCATCGTCGATGATCAGTGGATTTTCACTGTTCTGATATCATACTATTATTTTGGGATCCGGAAAAATGACTTTCCAAATTTGTTAATGTATCTATATCGACCGGGGGGAGCCTGAGAATAATTTCTAATTGTTGATTGTTTCTAATTGTTTCTAATTGCTAAAGAATAATTGTTAGCTGCATTTTCTATTTCGATGTTCAGCATTTTGAAAGAAACTGTCTTGAGAATTGAAAGGAGCTACATTTCTAGTTCTTTACTCATTTGCCCCTTTTTTCCAACAAGAAGGCTACATCATAATGTTGTTGAAGTTTTATCAAATAAACACGAACGATGAATTATCTTCCCAACACTTCAAAAATACTTCTCTCATAAACCGAGTCTTGAACTTTGCATTTGCGGCGTTCCGCTCCGAGGTTTAGAATTGCAGGCGATTTCTCGAACGCATTTTGAGGTTGGAAGTTGCCCTCCAATTCTTTCAATTTGAAGTCGCCGATATCAATGTCAAGATCGCATTCCTGCGAATAAATGATTTTTAACAATATTTCATTATTTTGTTTGATTTCTAAACTAACCTCCGGTCCTCCCAATCCCTCCCATTTCATTTTTCTCTCATCGACAATGTGCAATTGTGTGTAGAGAAGTCTGCTTGCAGCGTTGTCCTTGCATCTAAACTATCAAATTGACTATCTTAATCGGTGTTCGAAAATTACTGCTGTTGAATAGGCTCTTTGGAATCCTTTTTGATGCAGCCTTCGAAGGTTTTGTCTCGAAGAACGAATTCACAAGACAGTGTCATCAACACATAAAAGGCGGCATATTCCGTGATCTAAAAAGATTTTTTGAGATTAGAGATTTGATTTATTATTATTCTAAAATCGGTTACACACCTCATTATCGGAACCGAAGAGCTTGAATTCACCATTGAAATTAGTCACTGTAGTATTCATGAGTTCATCGTTGACTGAATGGCATATTTTTCGTATTTCGATATGCAACATACACATCGGCTTGTCATAGTAGTGTCGAGGAAGCAATGGCACATATGACCCGTAATAACGTCTCAAATCCTCTGAAGTTTGTGATTCTGGGTTCTCAAGGATGCTGATGAGACGACGTAATTTTATGTGCTTTTTGATGACTCCAGAAGTCACGACGCCGAAATCGGATTTTTGTCTACTATCGTCATTTTATTTGCTGAATCAATGTTGGCTCCATAAGTCACGACGCCGAAATCTAACCCTCGACAAAAGCTAATTTTTTTGAGAAAATGTTGGCTGGGCAAAAATTTGACGCTGATCACGCCTGTCTAATTCCTTTCAAACATATATGTTTTAAGCTCAATATATAATACGCTCAATATTACCTCTGTCGCTGCCTTCATATTCCATCATAGCGACTTTCAATCCTGCGAGTCGTTGGAATTTTCCCTTCCAGCATCCGACTTTCCCGTGGATGTCCACCTTTCATTACAGTAAATTTAATTTCATAGTTTGCGCAAGAAAATGGTTGAAGCCATGATTACCTCGATTGTAACAGCGCTCGTTGGCCAAACCTGAAATTAATTAAGGGGAATTCAATTCAAATTTTTAATGAAGAAATACCTGTAGCAGCAGTACAAAGAAAAACAGTGGAAGCTTCATTCTATCACAATTGAAGTACTTACTATTCTGCCTTTTTGTACTACACTTTGATTCACATAACATTTAATTGAATAACCTATATGCACGTTCTATCGCAGTTCTATACTGCGAGAGAACATGCGAAGTGAAGAGATTTAGTAAACCATTCGATGATCAAATGTGGCAGAGCATTACATTCGATTGAATGCGGTCAGGATCGAGATGAAGAAATCAACATCCGAACAGCAAAAATACAAATTACGAATATTCTATTCCACCAACGCGATCAGTTCATAGTCATGGCTAAGCAATAAATACGCTAGTTTCCAACCAGCAAATAGATGAGAAACATGAATATTAGGTTGCGCTAATGCTTCAGTAGTAATCGCTGAGCGAATATAATGAGCGAATATATTCGTGACTGTAAGTCAAGATACAGTAACATTTAATCGTCGATGATCAGCGGATTTTCATTGTTCTGAAGATCAGATTATTATTTTGGGGTCCGAAAAAATGTCTTACCAAATTTGTTAATGTATCTATATCGACCGGGGGGAGCCTGAGAATAATTTCTAATTGTTGATTGTTTCTAATTGTTTCTAATTGCTAAAGAATAATTGTTAGCTGCATTTTCTATTTCGATGTTCAGCATTTTGAAAGAAACTGTCTTGAGAATTGAAAGGAGCTTCATTTCTTGTTCTTTACTCATTCGTCCCTAATACAATCTTTTAAGAGTGTTGCGTCACATTTTCCAACAAAGCTACCGCATGTTCTTGAAATTTTATCAAAAAAACACGAACGATGAATTATTTTCCCAACACTTCAAAAATACTTCTCTCATAAACCTTGTCTTGAACTTTGCATTTGCGGCGTTCCGCTCCGAGGTTTAGAATTGCAGGCGCTTTCTCGAATGCATTTTGAGGTTGATAGTTGCCGTTCAATTCTTTCACTTTGTAGTCGCCGATATCAATGTCAAGATCGCATTCCTGCGAATAAAAAAAAATTATTTATTGATTTTATTATTTCAAAACTAACTTCCGGTCCTCCCAATCCCTCCCATTTCATTTTTCTCTCATCGACGATGTGCAATTGTGTGTAGAGAAATCTGCTTGCAGCGTTGCCCTTGCATCTAAATTATCAATTTGACTATCTTAATCGGTGTTCGAAAATTACTGCTGTTGAATAGGCTCCTTGGAATCTTTTTTGATACAGCCTTCGAAAGTTCTGTCTCGAAGAATGAATTCACAAGACAGTGTCATCAACACATAAAAGGCGGCGTATTCCATGATCTGGACTTTTGAAATAATTTTAATTTATTATTATCGCCAGTTCACCTCATTATCGGAACCGAAGAGCTTGAATTCACCATTGAAATTAGTCACTGTAGTATTCATGAGTTCATCGTTGACTGAATGGCATATTTTTCGTATTTCGCCATGTAACATACACATCTGCTTGTTATAGTAGTGTCGAGAAATCCCATAAGGCCCATGTATAAGTCTCATAGTCACATCTAGGGGCCGCAAGGTGGATCGCAGATATTGTCGGATTTTGTCGAAACTGTAGCCAAACTGCCCGCCGGGGACCCAATAACACCATGCTTTTGGCCGTTTGTTGATATCTTTCCTCTGAGACGCGCTAGAGCTAAAAAGGTGTGCTAGCATTCTCCCCTGTAATCGCCTCGAAGTCGAGATGCAAAGTACAGGGGGCGGAGCCTAGAGAGAAGCATCGCAACCAAATACGATCGAGAGTGCTCGCTCTAGCATGCCTCGATGCCTTAGTGGTAGCGCGTCTCCCTTGGTGTCCGCATCTCGTTTGCTCGACTCCACCCCATGGCAAAAGGTTTTGCCAAGGCCCGAGATAAACAACGGAAGTCGGAATCAAATAATTACGCGCGTACTAAAACTTTTAAAAATGAAGCACAATTCAGAGCGATGATTTTTCTTTTCTTTTTCTTGCTTGAGTTGTTTCTATAAAAAGTGGCAACCGGAATATCAGGTGACGAACATTGTGCTTACTTTGGAAACGCGAATTTTGCCTATCCCTCGACTTATTTCCTCAATTTTGACCTACTCAAATATGTTTGGCACATTTCGTCACCTCTTCAATGAATAGAGGGCGGGATAAGCTATCCAACCATCATTTACACGAGTGATTTAGTTAAGAATG
>LS532624.1:1654810-1665152 GCA_900490775.1 Pristionchus maxplancki
GATCGTGTCTAGGGAAAGTGGGCGGAGCTTGTGGCCCCTAGTCACATCTTCTGAAAGTTTGCGATTCGGCGTTCTCAAGGATGCTCATTACGATGCACATCGTCATTTTATTTGCTGAGTCACCGTTGGCTCCAGAAGTCATGACGCCGATATCGGGTATTCGTCTATATCTAAGACCTTGACAAAAGCTAATTTATTGAGAAAATGTTGGCTGGGCAAGAATTTGACGCTGATCACGCCTGTCTAATTCATTTTAAACATGTATGTTCTATGCTCAATATTACCTCTGTCGCTGCCTTCATATTCCATCATAGCGACTTTCAATCCTGCGATTCGCTGGAATTTTCCCTTCCAGCATCCGACTTTCCCGTGGATGTCCACCTTTCATTATACATTAAATTGAATTTGTATATCTAGTTTGCGCAACCAAATAGTTGAAGCCTTGATTACCTCGATTGTAACGGCGCTCGATGGCCAAACCTGAATTGAAATAAGAGGAAATCAATATATTTTCAATAAAGATATACCTGTACCAGCAGCACAAAGAGAAATAGTGGAAGCTTCATTCTATCACAATTGAAGTACTTACTTTCTGCCTTTTTGTACTACACTTTGATTCACATAACATTTTATAGGAAAAGGTATATGCATGCTCTATCACAGTTCGACACTGCTAGAGATAACGTGGAGTGAAGAGATTATTTATTGAGAAACCATTCGTTGATCAAATGTCGTAAAGCAATACATTCGATTGAATGTGAGTAGCTTCGAGGTGAAAAAATCAACATCCGAACTTCAATAATACAAATACTTTATCCCAGTATCACGGTCAGTTCTTAGTCATGGCTAAGCAATAGTTACACAACGCTAGTTTCTAACCAGCAAACAATCAAATCATTAAGTAGTTGAGCAATTCGAATATTAATTTTCGCTAATGTAGTAATCGCTGAGCGAATAAAATGAATATTCGTGAGTGTAACACAATTACTACCTAGATACAGTAACATAGCATTGTCGATGATCAGGGGATTTTAATTGTATGATCATTGATCCAATGATTTTTTTTGGAAAAAAATTACTTACAAAATGGGCTATTGTAAGTTTATCATCCAGAACAACTTCCTTAGCTGTATTTTCTATTTCGATGTTCGACGTTTTAAAAGAAACTGCTTTGAGAATTAAAAGGAGCTTCATTTATCGATCTTTACTCATTCGTCTCTAATACAAGAGTGTTGCGTCACAATTTCCATCAAGAAGGCTACAGCATAATTTTGTTGAAATTTTATCAAATAAACACGAACGACGAATTATTTTCCCAACACTTCAAAAATACTTCTCTCATAAACCGTGTCTTGAACTTTGCATTTGCGGCGTTCCCCTCCGAGGTTTAGAATTGCAGGCGCTTTCTCGAATGCATTTTGAGGTTGGAAGTTGCCGTACAATTCTTTCACTTTGAAGTCGCCGATATCAATGTCAAGATCGCACTCCTGCGAATAAATTATTTAAAAAAATTATTTATGGATTTTATTATTTCAAAACTAACTTCCGGTCCTCCCAATCCCTCCCATTTCATTTTTCTCTCATCGACGATGTGCAATTGCGCGTAGAGAAATCTGCTCGCAGCGTTTTCCTTGCATCTAAATTATCAATTAGACTAACTTAATCAGTGTTCAGAAATTACTGCTGTTGAATAGGCTCCTTGGAATCCTTTTTGATGCAGCCTTCGAAGGTTTTGTCTCGAAGAATGAATTCACAAGACAGTGTCATCAACACATAAAAGGCGGCATATTCCGTGATCTAAAAAGATTTTTTGTGATTTTTGAAATTATTCTAATATCGGTTACACACCTCATTATCCGAACCGAAGAGCTTGAATTCACCATTGGAATTAGTCACGGTGGTATTCATGAGTTCATCGTTGACTGAATGGCATATCTTTCGTATTTCGAAATGCAACATACACATTTGAGGCCGTTTGCCATAGTAGTTTGGAAAACTCGATGGCCCATAAATCCTCCGATCCTCTGAAAGTTTGTGATTCTGAGTTCCCAAGGATGCTGATAAGACGACGTCATTTTATTTGCTGAATCAACGTTGGCTCCATAAGTCACGACGCCGAAATCTAACCCTCGACAAAAGGTATTTTTTTTGAGAAAATGTTGGCTGGGCAAGAATTTCACGCTGATCACGCCTGTCTAATTCATTTTAAACATGTATGTTCTATGCTCAATATTACCTCTGTCGCTGCCTTCATATTCCATCATAGCGACTTTCAATCCTGCGATTCGCTGGAATTTTCCCTTCCAGCATCCGACTTTCCCGTGGATGTCCACCTTTCATTATACAGTAAATTGAATTTTATAGTTTGCGCAACAAAATTTAAGTCTTGATTACCTCGATTGTAACAGCGCTCGATGGGCAAACCTGAAGTGAAATAAGGTTAAATCATTGCATGTTTTTAATGAAGGAATACCTGTACCAGCAGTACAAAGAGAAACAGTGGAAGCTTCATTCTGTCACAATTGAAGTACGCACTATTCTACCTTTTGTACTACACTTTGATTCACATACGATTTTATAGGAAAAGGTATATGCATGCTCTATCACAGTTCTATACTGCGAGAGAAGATGCGGAGTGAAGAGATTTGGGAAACCATTCGTTGATCAAATGTGGCAAAGCATTACATTCGATTGAATGCGAGCAGGTTCGAGATGAACATCCGAACTTCAAAAATACGAATACTTTATTCCAGCATCATGATCAATTCTTAGTCATGGCTAAGCAATAGTTACACCACGATAGTTTTCAACCAGCAAACAGTAAAATCAATAAATTGAGCAATACGAATATTATGTACACCGGTTAAGCAATACGAATATTTTCCGTGAGATTACTGTATGGCACCGTAGTAAATGTACGAGTTCAGAATCGGGTTGGGGTGTGGTTATCCCCTACTTGTTCCCTATCAAGATTTGTAGTGAAGTTGTTGGCATCCGACCAGGCATCCTGCAATAATAGATATTCCTTTCTGAATCGCTATCAGTACCCGTACCAAGCTCCAGTTTCACCCTTTGACCCTTCCCATGTCAAACGATCGATATTGGAATTCATTGGAAATGGAATCTAGGGGAGAGGGTGAAAATTTGTCAGCTTGAGACGGGTACAGAGGCAGGAAAGTACCTTGTACTGTCTCGGCGACGTGTCAGCCAGAGAAATGTCAGTTACGCGCCAGTAATTCTCGCGCTCCTTACTGCAATTTCATTATTTGTATATTATTATTCAGTCATCAAAATCACCTTTTCCCCGACAGGTTCCTCTCCGACTTCAGTCTTCTCTTCGCTCGCCAATTCACTTCCTCCTTCGAGTGGGACATTCCGTAGATTAGGTAGATTGCCAGACCTGTTATTGTTTTTGTTATTTGTTATTGTTGTTTTGATAATAAAAACAAACCCAGCGCCATCCAGACGAACAGCCGAATCCAGGTCATTAGAGTCAGTTGGGTCATCATGAGGATGTTGATGAAGAGAGAGACGGAGGGCAGGTAGGGAACGAGGAAGACCTGACATTAAATACAATACATTTGTGCCGCTCTTTTAGAAGCGGTCAGATGAGTTTCATAGTTTATTTATGACCAAAGACTTTTGGTGAGAATTGATAGTGCCAGTTTCCATGTTTTAAAAATAAAACAGTATTCGGTCGGTGACTTTGATTAATATCGACCCAACCTTATAATCCAGTTCCATGCTGTTCTGCTGGTGTGCTTCGATAAAGAGCACGCAACAGATGGAGATAACGATGAAGATGACCATCAGGGCGATGCCTCCAGGAGTTTTGAAGAAGGACGTCGCGATTAGCACTCCTGGAGAGCAACGCGCTTGTCATTTATACATCTACCTTCACCGCTTTACGCGAGTGCCTAGAATATCAGCCTACTGACACAGTAATTAGTGAGAATTTGATTGGTTTTTTATCATCACTAACAATGAAAACAGCTCACCAATGCCCGTAAACGCGCTCATCATAACAATCAGCGTGTAGAGAATGGCGCTGCCTGGTTTCATGTTTTCCAGTCGATCGGACAGGAAGGGGATATTTCTGCGGATCTTGCCTCCTGAACGAAAAACCTGTTGTTTGTTGTTGTTGCTTTTGTTTTGACTATTGTTGTTATTGTTGTTTCAAGAATCACCCTGATCCATCACTTCCGGATTGAATTCCTCCGGATGCGGGCGATATCTCAGCATGATCAGTGCAGCAGCGACGATTGTGTACGCGAGAATCGTTCCTGAAAATAACTGACTTCATATTTCTCTAGTATTTCCTTTTATATTCTAAGTATTCTGCGTCTGAATTGTACGAGCTCATTTTTATAACTCTGGGGCGCCAAACTCCTTGTAATCGATGAATCTGAATCTCACCAATGGACAGAAAGTCAACGAGGGCGTCAAGATCGAACGTCATCGCTATGATCGCCGCCAGAATCGTAAAAGTGATCGTCGCGTTGAGGGGCGTCTGAGAAGTTGATTTTCGAGCTGAATTCAGAGCTGTAAGAGCTGAATTCTGCTTAGGTTTCGATAGGTTTCAACGCAATTATGAGATGAGATAATGACATACTCTGTCGTTGCATCAGACGGTGTTGGTGAAAAATAAACATGAATAAACTTCCTTACCTTCGTCCAATGGTTCACGCGTGACCACCAGCCGAATATGAGGCCGTCTTCGGCCATTGCGTATACTGATCGAGGCAGAGAGAAGAGCGCGCCGACCTGTGAATTTCCACGATTAGGTAAATGAAAAAGAAAATGACTCGATTGAAGACACTGCTAGATCAGTACGACTGGAAAGAGTATTTTGTGAGACTTATACGTATTCTGCATGCCAGATAACTGTTAAATCCATTTGTTATCCAGTAAATCGATAAATTAATCTCACCAGTGACGTAAGAATACCCAGCAGTGCTCCGATCGCGATCACATACGAAATCCATTTCGGCGCTCCCAATTGGTTGAAGACTGCTGAGTAGACCGAGTTGACGGGCAGCTGGAAAATAACTCAACAACTACAATTATAGCGATTTCGCTTGAAGTAAACCGATATCTTATGGCCGGGGAAATACTTCGCTAGCAGGCAACTGGAGAGGATATCGTCTTCATTTTAGATCTACCAGAGAACAATAGATAAAATGAAAATGATTCGACTAACCTCATAGTAGGGCACCATGAGCGACAGTGTCCCTGACATGAGCACGTAGCAGGTCGTGACTATTGCCATGGAATAATAAGTGGCCCGAGGAATCATCTTGGTGGGGTCTGGAAGGCGAATCGTTTAAAAGTAGATATTTTCAGTTGAGTTTCACACTGTTACTAGAAGCATTGGTGTCATATAGATTCAGTGATAATACGATTGCTTTTTCAAAAACAAATTTGGCTTACTCTTAGCCTCCTCTCCCGCAGTGGCTAGCCCATCGAATCCGACGTAGGCAAAGAAACACTTTGATGCGCCAGCGAGAACGCCGTTGACACCACACGGGAAAAAGTTCTGAATGAGGGCAACTTAGTATCTCGATAGCGTTCAATTCCCATTTAAATTCCCGTCTTATATCCCAAAATAAGCTCACATTCCAGTTTTGCAGATTCGCGAAGGTCATGCCGTAGCCAACGACGAAGACAATTACCTGAAAAAATAACCAAAATAAACAATTTGTCAACGATAGATTGCAAAAGTTGCGCATTCATTCTTTCATCTACACCTTGAAACATAATGGCTCACCAGAAGATTTGCGAGAGAGAAGACCGAGTTAAAATTCGAGGCCGCTTTACTTCCCAGTCCTAAATACTTTATAAATAAAAAATAATATTTTTTCTTACCAACAAACAGCGCCGAGAATAAAATAATGGCCACGGAGATGAAGTCGGGATAGGAACCGATGAGCGAGCCCTGTAATCGATTTTTAATGGATTTGGCTGCTCTAACCGGCCAGAGAGTGTGTCGAATCGAGAGAGCGTATTTCAAAATAATATCAATTTACTTACCGTGACCATGCTCGCTTCTGAATCCAAACAGATTTCTCCTCTAGTGGCGTTGGAAGAGTGATCGGGCAGTGGGACGGTGTTCCACGGCCATGGCCGAGCGTGTTCTACCGTCCAGTCACTGCAATTTTATTATTTTCTCGGTTTGGACCTACCGAAATCAATCGTCCAGACACTAAGAAACCAACCGAACGGCATAATTGAACAGATCGTCGACGTAGCCAGCGAATGTGCGACCGACGGCTTTAAAACGCGAGTTTTCAGGGTGATAAACTGTTAAACAAAGGCCAAAAGACTCACCAGCCGCAGACAAAACATGCTCCAGGACGATATTCCATCCGATGATGAATGCCCAGATCTCGCCGCAACCGACGTACGCGTAGGTGTACGCCGAACCGGCTTTTGGATACCTAGAATAAGTCTCATCAATTTAATTGTGTTTAAAGACCGGACACATTTCCCAAATACCATCTTCTAACCCATTTCTTGTCATTCACGTCTATTGTAAAGCTGGTAAATAAAGTAAAGTACATTAATCATGTATGTTTGCCCACTTACGGCTTCATGAATCACTCATGTTTTCGACAGGCACGGCAATTTTCATCTTCGATAAGTAAGAGCAAACTTCACATTGTTGTTGACGGGAATCTGATTGGCAATTCGCAAACAACACGCGCAAGTTCCTGTTTGAAATGGTGTTTTCTCGTTCAGGATGGGCTACAGTACCCTCGTCCTACCGTACCTCGCGCCGAACTCGGCATAGCACAGCGCGGAGAGGAGCGCGGCGAGACCCGAGATGATGTAGGAGAGAGTGGTGGAGGGACCGGCCAGATTGCGCATCACTTCGCCTGAGAAGAATCGATATTTTCAAAGACCAAATGATGAAGCATTGTTGACTGCGTTCCCCGCTCAATAAGTAGCACGAGTGAAACTCATCGTGGAAACTCAACGTTCAAAATGAGTGAACCTGTGGTGACGAATATTCCGGCTCCGATCATGTGTCCCACCCCGATCATCGTGATGTCGAACGTGTTCAGGCATCGCTTTAGATTCGTTGTGAGATCGCCCTGAAGAGATTACTGTAGATAGGGTACTGTAGATTTCGAAATTGATCCGAAACAGGGCAAAATACCTTCGGTATGTGCTTAGTTCGCGTTAGTCGACTGCCCAAGGACCGCAGTGCGAAGCCCACGCGATTTGTCATGGTCCTGCAATTTTAAAATTATTTTTATTTATTTTTATGAAATGCGATAGTCGTAAAAAGATTCTGAGAGCTGAACACGAGGCGATACAGGCAGCAGATGGCAATGGCAGTGAATAATGATGGAACATCTGTGAAACATACACCGACGTTACTTTGGACACTTAATTAATTGCGCTGAAAATGTCGTTTCTCGATTTATTGTGTGCTCACTCCTCAGACGTGTGCACTCTTGAGAAAGAGAAACAGAGGAAAACCACTGATCACATACAGTTTTTTTTAAAATTTGTATTCTAGCGGAAACCAATATCCATTGGTTAAGAAAAGGAGCTGCCGCATCAACTAGGCGATGCTCGTTGGTGAGGCCTGCTCGCCCCTGGGGTTTCCACCGAACCCACAACGGACGCGCGAGTCAGTGATTGGTCATACTAAAGTGAGAACTGCAGACAGAATTCAAAACAAACAGTCAAAACAAGCAGATAAACTGATAGTAGGGGACACTTCCGGTTAGTCGACGACGATTCAAACAGAACAACGACTGTTGCATACGAAAGATTGTGCAAGGACAACGAATACATTACCTCTCTCCACTCTGCTCACTCTCTAACTAGCCAAAAGAAGCAGATAGAATGCAGAATACAGAGACAGCATCGAGGAAAACCATCTCTGGTTTTGCAGGAAAGGGAGAAAAATGAGAAGGGAGGACGACAGCAAACACCGCCCTTTTACCTGAATGAAAAGCAACAAATAATCTGATCATGCGGTTTCAATCGCCCTCTTACTCCTCGCCCAACAATAGCTCTTCCGAGCTCTCTTCTTCCTGCCTTCTCTCTCTTTTTCCTGGCAGATAAAGAGCATGGGAATGGCAAAATTGCTCTCATGTCTACAATAACAACAACGAAAACTGCCGGAAATAGAACGGTCTACATGTTTTTGCTCTTTCGATAGACGGATAATCGTTTTCGAAAGTGAGCGCGGGAGAGCAGAAACTGCTTTGACATCATTTCTGGCCTTCATTGAGCGAAAAAATAAAAGACTACTACTGTACGAGTAGAAGTGATTCAGCAGCAGTGTACGCAAGAGATCAAATCCGATTTGTTTGACCCCACCACTCGCAAAACAACCAAAATCGAGGCGAATATGCAACGGAAGTGTTTTTAGTGGTTTTCAAAAGGTAAATGTAAAGTTCCAACTAGACTCAACGCATTTCGCTGGCTGGGTAGATACGCCCATAAGGCCGGGGAGAGTGATCTTTGAAGCCCCCTCGATTGAAATAGGTTCCGCCCAATTAAAAGCGGCACCGGCCAAAGGGTAATTTGAGCAGGTTAAGCCATTCCATTTCGAGAACCCTCTATCTTTCAATCTAGATAGAGAATAAAAATGGCCAACGTTCTCATGCATGATTCCAAAAATGGATTGGGCGATTACTATAGTATCGCATCACTTTTAATTGCGGTTTGTCGCATGCTCGCGATGATTCAAACCATGGGGATGCCAAAATTTAATGATCTCATATCACAATGCTCTCTCGCCGGTCAGAGGGAGCGAGAGAGCATGCAAAATGAGGATACTAAATGTCTTCACCTCTGATTCAAACGAGAAATTTCGCGGAAAACAGATGCGAAAATGACAAGGCGAACTAGTCAGCAATTGAGTGCTGTTGTTTTCTGTTTGTCCGCGAGATTCGGCTAGGGGTTTGATTGCAGTGTGGTATGCGGGTGCGATCGTTCTTTGAAAACAGACTCCCACTATTCATCATGGCCTGGGGATACCGCCAGACTGTTTCCGGACACGGCAGACAAAAAAAGTAGTTACTATGTTCCATATGGCTCTCTTTAGTCTAAGGGTAATATGGTTGACAATCTCCCTTTTAAAATTATAAAAGGAACGCCACCACAGTAGCTTGACAGCTGCGTCCAATTAGAGTTTAATTTTCGAATACGCATTGCTGGTTTTTCTCATCAAATAAGCTAAATCGTTTTCGGTTGGGCAATGTCTGCAGACGATGTTCTCACTCTTGCCTCCATTGCTCCGGATGTCAAGAGGACCATTATTAGGATGACAAATTGGAAGGAGTATTGCAATAACTTGAGAACGGTTACCACATTCACCCATGGGCACCCTAACAACCCGTTTAGATATCTCCCGAGTGGAATACTCTCGCTCTCGAGCATCTCAGCTATCTCAAACGTCACACAATAAAGTGGTTCTGTTGGACCAGAGAGGAGGGTGTTTTCGGAGTCACTGGTTCTTATCTGGAAATACATATTTCGTCTAAGGATATGGCTTATTATGGAGTCGAAACCTGTACCACTTCGCCTGTCGAGAAAGAGTCTGATGTGAGTATGAGGAATTCTATATGAGGGCGTTTGTCTAAGAATCGAGCAGATTCGATCAGGTCTGGCACAGCTCAAAAATGTCGATTCTCTAAAAGTCCGGGTTTTGGGGTTCTCGAGGGTATTTCTCGAGGGTGTTCTATATTAGAAAGTAAACATTTTATTTCAGTTGGTGGAAATAAATTGCACATTGCGCCCTGGTCGAATGCGTACTGACGACCTTAGTATTATGGAAAGAATTATAAACAGATGCACTTTTATTGAAAAATTCGAGCTCAATTTCGATTTTCCACCAGAGAGAGAGCATCTGTATACCATTGCGATTGCTTTGAAGGGTGTTTTGATAGATGAACTCCGACTTTCGGGTCTTTCTCGGTTTGATGCCACATTCATGTAGGTTTTCATTAAACGTTTTTATACATAATTATATCACATGTATTTCCAGGGAAAGAATTTTGCGTTTTCTTCGCAATTGTTCAATTAAACGTCTAGTTCTCTCTCCATTCAACAAGCAATATTTTCTCGGCAAGCATTTTTTACACCAAAACCGTCTTCACGCCTTGAAATATCTATTATAGGTAGAGACCGCAAGCTCCGCCCACTTGGTGGGGACGGGGAAACGACCAAAATCTGCGCCGAGGAACCACAACTCGAATTCGCAACCAAAACAGTCAAGCTGGGGCGCGTTCGGTAGCTAATGAGAGCCTTAATAAAGGGTCCGTGGAGCAGCTTGATCGGACAACATTAAGTAGGTCAAAATCGATAATAATATGAGCAA
>LS532624.1:1666230-1698711 GCA_900490775.1 Pristionchus maxplancki
TCCGCCCCCTGTGTATTGCGACCGGATTTTGAATCGATCAAGTAGGAAAATTTGAGTACACATTTTCAGCGATATCGCGGCTTAGAGAAAAGATTTTCACAAACGTCCAAAAGTATGATGTTATTGGGGTCCTGAGGGACAGTTCGGCTACTGTTTTGAGAGCAGTCGATGAAAACGGCAATACACTTTGCGGTCTCTAATTATAGGACTCGCAAAAGAAGGAACGCTGGAATTCCGTGATTTCTACCTTAACGCGGCTTCATTAGTCTATTCCGTCGAAATTTATGCCTTTGAAAATATCAAATGGAATCTGGAATCGACAATCGCACAGTGGGAAAAACTGAAGAATGATTACTGCGAGTTATTGGATGTTGAAGGTCGAGTTCAAGTTAATGATCAACGGGACAAACTTTTCGCTCCGACAAAAGTTCATGCGAGACTTTTCATATCTCCAAAAGTGCCCATCCCAGCACCGTCTCTCAATGATTTGCTGAGTGAGATTTGTTGAAACTGTTGTTAATACGAGTAACATTTAAGTATCAGTGTTTTGCGTCGCATAAATGATTTTTTCTATACGTTTGAAAGACGGATAAATAATGCAGTTGTGCCACCCGCCTCGCCTTGTGCCCCTCCTCCCGTTATTCCACCAAATTCCTCTATTGCTGATGTCGGAGGACGACTTCACTCTCTCTACATTGCCTCCTGATATCATCAGAAAGATCATCAAGCTCGAGCGAGCATCCTTCGACGATTTGAGACTGGTGAGTGTGCCGTAAGGGACGAAACCATCGAGCCATTCAGATATCGCCTCAGTGGAATCTACGTGTATTGGAGCATCTCAACGACCTCAAACGTGGTCCCAGCATCAAATGGTTCTGTTGGACTCGAAGAGCAACAAATAGGCGAGTTCAAAGCTCGATTTTGACCATTCGTATTTCGCGGAGACACATTCCTCATTTTGGAGTCGATAACTGGGGAATCTCACCCATATCGAATGAACCTGAAGTGGGTTTTCAACTTTCAAGTTTGAGGTACATAAACGATTTCAGTTAGTCGAATTATATTCCCAATTTCGATCTGGTGAAGCGTCCATCGATGAGATCAAACGAATTCTCGTTAGGAGTTCGCATATTGAAAAATTCGAGCTCGACTATAATTATGCACCAAAAGAATCACATCTTGACGAAATTGAGCAAGCTCTGAGAGGAGTTTTCGTTGAAGAACTGAGACTGTCCACTCTTTCTTGTTCCAATTCCAGATTTACGTGGGTTCCTTTCGTTCCAGCTTCGCACACATTTTTTTTATGTCTGCGTATTCACAGGGAAAGAATATTGTGTTTTATCCACGTCTGCACATTCAAACGTCTAGTACTATCGCCTCACGACATGCGGAGTTTCATAGGCAGGAATATCATTCGATTTATCTTTGCATCATAATGTTGAACCAGTTCAGGCTTGACTGCTGCATCTGCTCCGAAATTCCGGCACTTTTACACCAGCGCGTCGTCAATTGTTTCTTCTATTCAGATCTCTGTAGTCGATAATATAAGATGGAATGTGGAATCAACGAAAGCTGAATGGAAACAAATTAAGGATGATTATTGCAAGATATTGGATATGAACGGAAGACTTGAAATCAACGACCTTCGTGACCAATGCTTTGCACCCACTAAAGTACATGCACGAATCTTCATCAATCCAAGACCCCGAAACCAGCTCCAGACTACTTCGACTGATAATGATTAAAATGACATGAGCTTATTTGTTTCGTTGCATGTGTCAAAAATATTATTTCTGTATGTAACATCGCCCAGGATATCATGAGAAAAATCATCGAAAGCAATGGCTTTTCGTATATTTCTGTTCATGTTTTATTTTTTTGATAAACATTAGATAAGATGAATGGAAAAATCAATCTAGCAAGCTTTTTCAAATGCAATGTAATTACATCAATTGCGTACCACCCGCGTCTCAAGCTAACGATAGCGCGTATTTTCGAAAATGAACTCTCTGAACTCGCTTCTCCTTATTCTCCAGTTAATAACACCTCTTCGTGTGACGATGTCATCTTCATCAGAGGACGACATCACTCTCGCTTCCTCACCAGCTGACATAATTAGAGAGATCGTCAAATTTGAGCGAACTTCTTTCGAGAATTTGAGACTGGTGAGTGCGAAATATCGTCTGTAGATATGATAGTGGTATCTTTCAGATCTCACCCCAATGGAATTGTCTTGCCCTCGATCGTCTTAATTACCTGAAAACCCTTCATAAGATTACGTGGCTTTGTTGGACTAGAGAAAAACCTTCTCTAGCTGTATCTTCAAGACTCAATATTCTTGTCTCTCAGAAACATTTGAACTATTTTAATCTGAACGATTTGATAACTTTATCTGGCCCAAACGAATCCGAGGACAGTTTTATTAATTTTGAATGCAGAACAATAGTGGCCCACACTGAAAAAAACAATTTTATAGTTGAATAATTTCAGTTTGTCGAACTAGAGTCGAGATATTATTTTGACCATTCAAGTAAGCATGAAAAGCTGAAACAAATCCTCGGAAAAAGTTCGTATATTGAGAAATTTGAACTAGATTTCAACTGCTTTCCAAGAAAAGAAGATCTTCATGAAGTTGAACAAGTTCTGAAGGGAGTTATTGTTGAAGAGCTGAGACTATCGAATAATTACATGCTGACTCTAGACTTCATGTGAGTATCTATCTTTCAAATGCATTGATATTTTGCTGCACTGATTATAAACTTGGAATTTTTCCAGGGGAAGACTCTTGGGATTTCTGTCGGGCTGCTCAATTAAACGTCTAGTAATTTTTCTTCGCAACGAAATCCATTTCTTTGGTATATTTTTTCAAAATTTTATGTGTTTTCATCGACGAAATTGTCCTATTCAGAGTTGATCGGAGCAGCTCCTCTGGAATTCCGAAATTTTTTAATCACTGCAACGACATTAGTCTGTGCAGATTTTTGTTGTTGATCAAATCGTGCACAAACCTCAATGGGAGCATCTGAAGAACTATTTCTCTGAACTATTGAATGTAACCGGAAGACTAGAAATCGTCGAACTGCGAGATCAATTTGATGTACCGACGAAAGTACAAATTTTCTTCTCTCCATGATTCCCAATTCACTGAATGATGTTATACTGTTACATATTTGAAAATTAGTTCAATATGAACACCAGTCAATTAATTTCTTCATTTCTTAATGTATTCAATGAATTAAATGATAATTCCGGGTTCTTACTGTTTGAGAGAATTTTTTGGTTCCTAGAATCCTGGCAAGTGCTAGAATTCAAACTGTGCATTGTGACACCCGCGTCGTGCATGCCCATTTGGCTTCTATATTGGTCTTTTGTTTTTTTGTCATTTCTCTTCGATCTTCACTCGTTGTACGGCGATGTCATCTTCATCAGAAGCAGATGACGGCGTGACTCTCGCTTCCCTCGCTCCAGACATCATTAGGAGAATAACCAAAATGGACAACACGCCTTTCGGCAACCCGGCAATGAGATTGGTGAGTACATCATTAATTTAAAAGCAGATATCAATTTCCATTCAGATATCACCCCTGTGGAATTCCCTCGTGCTGGAATATCGCAGCAACCTCAAACGTCTTCCTTACATCAAATATCTAAAGTGGACGACTACACAAGCTAATGGTTGTGAGTCATCGCACTTACAAATTCAAACTTATCGGAAACATTTGGATCATTATGAACTTGAAAACTTACAACCATCGTTCGACTCAAAAAAAGTCGATGTTAGTTGAATATCGAGTTTTCAGCTCGAGCAAACATTATTTTTTCAGTTAGTGGAATTTTGCTTAGATCCTGGATCTGATCGTATGATCAACAGAATCTTCATTAAAAGCTCATATGTTGAGAAATTCGAGATCTGCTTCGACAGTCCACCAGGATGTAAGCTACTTCGTCGAATCATGGATTCATTGAAAGGGGTATTTATTGAAGAGCTGAAAATATCAAACATCGATTCTTTTCCGATGAACTCAATGTGAGTGTTTATTTCGAATCGGGTTAACTGAAAGGGAATATTACCTTCGAGAAACAAAATTATTAATTAAAGGAAAACAATGATTAATCTCCTCGACAATTGTTCTATCCAGCGCCTAGTCATCTCACCGCACAAGAAGATGCAATTTCTCGGTATTTTTTTTAAAAAAACCCCTTAGCGGTACGTTCAAAAGTCTTCAGGTTGGGCGAAATCGGTAACACGCGATATGCGATACTTTTTCAAAAACGCGGTGTTATTTGTACCGTCCGTACAGATCGACGTGCTGGAATATACCCAATTGAATGAGCATCTCACCGCTCCTCTATGGGAAAACATTACCTCGATTTTTTGTGATCTATTGGGACTGGCGAAACGGACTCAGGTCGAATTTCTGAAAAAGTCGAATGAGAAAGCCAAAACACATTTTCGCTTGCACATCTCACTGTTGTAAACGCTTGTTCACTTATCGTTATCTTTGGGCGCATGCTAACATTCAATCACCTTTATTCGGTTTTTTTGTCGTGTGAAAAAGACGATCTCGATAAAGTTTCAATGAATTAATACTGCATTTTTTCTCGGAATTCTTTTCTCATTTATTATTATTATTATTTCTCTTCTAAATTGCATATCCGTACTCCCTAGACGAACGTTTTCACAGCGAGCAATCTGCCAGCCGCGTCCAGCGTTATTATTTCATCACTATAAATATAATCTATGGTATTCTTAGCTCCATTGGCGGTGTCAATGATGACTTCAGAAGTTCCGCTCACTCTCGCTGATTTGCCTTCTGATATCATCAGGAAGATCGTCAAATTGGGATACCCAAGATCAATCGACAATCTGACACTGGTAAGATTTTTTGATCATGCCAGATCACAAAAAACCCTTTTAGATCTCTCCTCGCTGGAATACCGCGACCCTTTCCTTCCTCAGTGATCTCAACCAAATCGCTCGTCCTACGCTAAAGTGGCTGAGCTTGTGCCTCTATACCGATGGACAGACAACTCTCAGCATAATCCTTTCGAAGGAATATCTTGGCCATTTCGGATTGGAAAACGAGAATCCTAAGCCAATCCCTGACGATCCAGATGTGCGTTTTCCACATTCCATTCGATTGAGTCGATGGATTTAATTGACTATTCGTTGTAATTACGGATAATCGTCTCTTCATTCCGCATACAAAATTCGGTCAGAAAGTATGTATGCAAAATGAAATGACGATATTCCGAATTTCGAACTCTTTTCGTAACTGAGTTGTTTAAACGAGCGTATTTTCAGTCAGTCTCGGTCATCTGGCGTTGGCGTACATTACGCTTATTCTTCCAAGAGTCGCACATTATCGACAAAATTGTCGACCGTTGCTCATTTATTGAGAAAGTCGGCCTGAATATCGACGCAGCTTGCGAAAAATCGATTGACTTCGTCAAAAAGGCAGTGCAGGGAAAATTCGTAGAAGACCTGAGAATCTCTGACCTTTCATCGTTCCATGCGGACCCTTCGACATCTCTCATTGTTAGGTAATAAGAGCTTTTTCTTCAAACCTCTCAGGGTCTCACAATTGATTTCAATAAAAATAGTTGACAATTCAGGGATAAAATCTTGGAGATTTTACGGGTGTGCACAGTTCGACGTCTGTTTCTATCGCCGAAAGACGTCAATTATTTTCTACTTGAGAACTCCAAATGTTTGTTCTTTCTATTCGTATCTTAGCATGAATTTTCATTGTAGACGAGCCAACGGCACTCGAGGGAATTCACCAATTTTATATTGAAGCATCTAAGCTGTCTTCGTCGACTCAAATCGCTATGATTGAATGTGTCGAAAGTTCAGAATTGGAATCAATTGTGGCTAAATGGGAGAAGAAAAAGGACGAATATTGCGCTAAATTGGGAGTGAAGGGACGACTGATGGTAGAAGATCTGAACAGTGGCATGCATGTCCGCATCGTGATTGATACACGCTGACTGAAATAAAAATATTTATCTATTACTCCGATAAACTGTTTCTCGATATAAAAGTTCTCTTTGTTTGGTTTCATGGTTTCAGACTCATGCAAAATCAACATAAAAATTCAGAGTAATGTGGCTGGTGCGTTGTGAAACCATAGGTGTATTGTTTTATGAGCAAAATGATGATCAGCTCTAGATTTACGCACTCGGCATTGGCTGCAATTTCACTGTCAGTTTTTTAGGTTTTAAAGTATGAATATTAAATATTATTCATTTTTTCATTCACTATTTTTTAATATATCGATTACAATGCTGTTTTAAACGCGCGTCCACTTCGAAACTATTCGCAATTTGTTGCCAGTCGCTTCAGGCGCGAGTATAAAGTGTGCGTTTCTTCAACCCTCAAACTTTTCTGAGTCCACACATTTCTTTCTCATCAATGTCGTCATCAACTGAGCTCAATCTCTCTACTTTACCTTCTGACGTCGTTCGCGCGATCATCAGAGTGGGACAGGAATCGATCAATGACATGTGCCTGGTGAGCTTTTCATTGAATATAACATTGTTTACCAATTTAAATTATCAGATTTCCCCTCGATGGAATTCTCTAGCCATTGACCATCTCAAGTGTCGTGTTCACCTACCAGTACTAAACTGGTTCTGTTGGAAAATTGAGCCGGTCACAGAGAGACAAATCTTGAGCATGCGCATGCCGCAACGATATCAAAAGTTTTTTGGAGTAGAACACTTTCATCTTATGACGAACGATGGAGATGTATGCGTTTTATCGTTTTCAAAATGTCATAAATATTTTTCAGATATGGTATGTCGTGAGCGATATGCTTCGGAGTGAGAGAGAAAAAGATGTACAGAGCATCGTTACTCGAATCATTGGGCGCTGCTCAAAGATTGAGAATCTCGAGTTAGACATGGATCCCCGTCAAAAGAATTCTGAGATTGGAATCATCAAAGAAGCTATCAGAGAGATCGGAGTGAATGACCTTACAATCTCGTTGTTTGACCAGTTTGGAAAAGATTCTGTGTAAGTCAGCTATTCTTTGCACCTTAGTCTAATAATCTCAATAAACATTATTTTTCTGAAGTATTTGTGAAGCCGCAATTGTTGGCGTACTTCAAGCAAAATCATTTCGACGTTTAATTTTATCAGCAGGCTTAAATGAAATCTATTTCAAAATACTACAAGGTACGGAAACACAGATCGCATAGTTTACGTCCTTCAATTAAATTTTTTTATTCAGGTGAGTTTAACCTCGGAATCGTCCATTCAAATATTGCTCGCCTTGTACCCACGATTGAATTCACCGTGAAGGAATATGCTCGTAGATGGTCGAATTACGGATTGATGGAGGCTCACTGGGAGGATCATAAAAATATTTACTGCCGAAAGTGGCAAATTACAGGAAGAGTCGAGATCGAGACTCTGCCAAATGACGAATATCAAATTCGTATGATTTTTGATTCTCAAGATGTCGCATAATGTTATTAAGTGAAATGATAAACGATTGTTGAAGTGATGTTCAACTTTTAGCAATATTATATTGTGTTTTATATGTATTTGAACGCCTTTGATGTTTCGCGTGAATAAGGAGTCCATTTTTGAATCAATGCGGGTTGCTTCGGACGCCACTGACGCGCGAAAGTTGATTCTCCTGTCCTCCTCATCTATTCGATATGTTGCCACAACCATACTATGATTCGAATCTTTCTAATTTATCATCGGACATTATTCGGAAGATCATCCGTGTAGGGCAGGAGTCGATCAATGGAATAGTGCTGGTGGGCTATTTAATTAATTAATTAATCGATTATTTATTAATTCCCGAGATATCTCCTCGGTGGAATTCGTTGGCTGTTGAACATCTCAATGACCGAAAACGTCTCCCTTCTATCGAAAATTTGTGCTGGAACATGCTTGAATTTCGAAATTCGGTTATCTCCTTGCGTTTATCTTCTAGATATCTGAGTTATTTTGGACTCTATCGCTGGCTCAATTTGCCGGTATACGACGATGTAAGCTAATTATTTGGCTTTGAAACTTAGCTAAGGAATTAATTAACTTACAACGTAAACATTAGAAACATCAACAGGTAGTCGAAGTGGACTCAGGAGAATTCTACGAGAATCCGAAACAGAAAGAGAAGTTGCATCAACACATTTCAAGAATTTTTCAACGTTGTTCGTCGATTGGGGAGATTGAATTAGATATGGATGTTCGTCGAAGCAGAAAAGACATTGAATCTGCAGTGATCACATTAGGTGATGTTAAAGTCGATGTGCTAAACTTCCCGGACATATATCTTTTCGACTCGAAAACCGCGTAGGTACAAATTCTACGTTTAATTTTTTGTCTGTGTTTATTTCAGAGAAACGATCATCAGTGCACTATCTTCTCACTCTTTTGGTCGTCTCATCATGAACTATGAGAATGTCTCAATCATTGAGTTCACTATCGGACGTAAGAAGTAAATATGGGAAAGGCTTATTTAAATCTGTTTAGGTTATGAAGAATTTGGATCATTCTATGCCGCTGTTTCACGTCTCGTGCCTTGGCTGGAACTCAAAGTGATTGATCTACGTTGTTTTGTTCTCCCGCTAGGTAAGATCGACCATTGGGAAAACTTCAAGCTTTCGCTCTTCAACAAATGGAATATCACTGTCCATATTGAAATGGAAGAACTGGAGAATGAGATACATTCCATTCGAATGATCTTTAACTCCAATGAAAACAACAATCCACATTCATAACCGATAATATTTATTGATGAATAATTGTGCGAAACATTGGAAATAAGCTGAATACAACTAATAAACTTTCTTTTTGGAAATGTCAGCGGATATCACTGTAATAACAGTAGATTTATGCGATACTCGCCCTCTCACTTTTTGTTTCTCACAAATAAATGAGAAGGGCCACCGCTTTGTGTAGACTCGATATCCCACAATAAGCAAAACAATGACTACAATTACTCCAATAGGGATCGATATGGATAAAAGTAGAGTATGATCGAAGTCTTTCTTTGCAAGATGAATTTCTTCAGTATGAGCAAAGCAGTTGCACGATTCATTGATGGGTGGTCTAACGAAATTTATGGATTTAAATAATTTAGCCGGTTCCTGAAAGTATTTGTACATTATTGTTTAAAATGCATTGCATTACATCAACCGCATTACACATGTCTGCATTGCAGATGAAATAGAGGTCATTCACGAATTTTTGAGCGCCTAGATGTTTCTTTTTGCATCGTTTTGCATGAGCACTGACCTAGTTTAAACTGCTTAGTCATGAATCGTTCATCATAGATGAAACAGCCGTAGGTCTAAAATTTGATGATTTTCGCTGTCTTAATGGTCAACTCACATCATCAAAATTCTTCCTTGTTCGAATGAAGCAGACATGTCCTCGACACTTTCCCATTCTTCGATATCCTGTGTATACCAAACAGTTATCGAATAGATCTTTCCTCAGAACTAAAACCGTCAACCAAATCAACTAACTCGTGTGAGAAGCGCACTCAATCATTCCTTCTGTTCTCGTAGCCAGTGGCACTCCCGACTCCCAGGGATATCTTGAAGGTGTTGAGCAGTTGTCTCTCTGAAATAGAAAGTTCAATTTGAACGAGCAAAGACAATTCAATACGAAAGCAGCTCACATAAGGGCAGGAGCACGTCTCCGTGATGTATTCGTCCCAACTTTGGCTCGAGATGCAGATACCCGCAGGGAATTCGTTCACGAAGATGTCGAACTGATATTTTTGTTATTTTCAAGTACTTTTTAGTCTATTTTGCTGACCTTTTGGAGTGGCGCGTATTGCTCATCATTCTGGCAAGAGTAGCCTTGCGATGGCACGGAAACATCATCCGGTGGCTGTAAATAAGATGTTTTTGTGTAGATAAAAACTAAGGCTACTTGGCTATTCCTCGTCGTCACACAGTAGTTGGCTGTGCATGTGACGCCATCGTATGGCAAATCTTCGCGCCCAGCCACCTGCTTGCGACAATCACGAACGATGGGAAGATCAACGATATCGCTGGACTGGTCGCCATTGCAGAAGTCGGATTGGCTGTGGTTTTCTACTCTCGATAAGGCTCAGAAAAAGGTCCTCACCAGACGCACAGCACTGAGCCCAGGTAGTTTCTGCGGCAGCCCAATCTCAGCGTTGCTAGGGGATACTCGAAACAGCCCTTAACATTCATCAGTAGAATTAGCTAAAGGCACTGAACCATGAGAAGCGCATGCTGGTTGGGCTCTATTCCTTCATACAAGAAATTATATTCAACTCGGTAGCAGTAACTGCCAGAACAGGTATTGTTCGTGCTGAAGTAGTTATTAATTGCACTTGTGAAAGGAAAATAGCTTACTTTTCAGCAATAGGGACGAGCGGAGTATAGAGGGAATCGTGGCATTGCAGGGAAAATATCAAGGAATAAGGTAAAGTTAGTATCGGAGCGAAACGCATGTCACTACGGAATGTGAAGAAACAGTGACAAAAACAGGTGAAAAGGGGAATTTGAAATAGACGGACTTACTTTTGCCTCCGCACGTATCTCAGCATAACAATTCTCAAAATCAATAGAAGACCTTTTCCAGATTTATTTATGATTTGAAACAAATTGAAAATGATGGTTCTACAGTGTCGGCTGCAACAAGAAATTACAAATTTCTTTATCATGACGACGTTTCGGAGGCGTCACGCATATGCACACAGTGCACGCTTGGAACAAGCACTACACCAAGGGAGTGTGGACTCGTACAGTGAATGACACGAGGTGGGGGCCCGAACACAAACAAATATATTATAGAGCGAGGTTAACATCATCCTTTTGTCTAGAAAAGCAGGCACCCGTTATCTGCGGTCTTACCCTATCACATGCAATCACACTCGTGAATCTATAGGCTAATTTGGAGGGAATGGCAATGGGGGAAATCAGACAGGAGGCATATCGGGAGGGTCGTTGGAGGGCGCTATCCTGTTCCGGGGAATGGCGGGATTGTGTCGGGGGTTGATGGGATCGAGTGAGATGACTGAAGGAGGGGAAGAGGTTCGGGAGGTGCTGCAAAGCGCTTGTTATTTGGTTGTTATTGTTTGTTGTTTTTGTTGTTGTTAAGTTTTTTTTAATATGTTGTTTTTACTCACCGCGACGGGACCCTCCGCAATGGCGCCGGCTGCACCTCGACGATGGTGGGCGACGACGATGACGGCAATCTGAAAATAACAAATAATAACAACAACAACAACAACAACAACAACAACCCACCTCGCCATCTCCACTGCCTCCACTTGCACCCTGCCACCTCCATTGGCCACTGTTCCATTCGGCGCTGCTCCATTCGCTCGCTGTCTCAGCCCTCCATTGGCCCCATTCGCGGCCCCATTAGCCGGTCGAGGCGGGGACGGGGCGATCTCAGTGATCGGCCCATCCCCAGCCTCTTCCTGAGCCCGTCTCTGCCTTGCCGCCTCCATTCTCTTCTCTCTGGAGCGCGCCTTGGCCAGCATCTTCCACTTGGTGATCGCTTTGGTGACCGTTTGGAAGGTTCTGAACAGATTATTTCTCTCATTTAGATCTAGTCTAAATTCAATGTTTTTTTGGCTATTCGGTGAAGTATAAATTAACGGGTAATGTTTTTTGTTTTTGTTTTTTTGTTGTTTTTTGTTTTTCTCACTTGGTACTGAGCGGTTTCTCCACTAGATATCTCGCAATGTTCGTTCCAGCCAATCCATGCTCAATAACATCCGCGCCGATCTGCTCCTCGTAATCGGTAACGCGCAGACCGAGCGGCGATTTCGAGATGAGCTGCAATGTTGTTGTTGTTGTTGTTGTTATTGTTGTTGTTGCTGTTGTTGTTGTTATCAATGCAACAAAACAATAACTCACCACGAGAATCAGAAGGCCGAACGTCGCCGAGTACACTAGGATGGTGACCGCGCAGAGCATCTGAATTCCCAGCAGCTTGAAGCCGCCGCCGTAGAGAAGCCCGTTCTGACCGCCCGTTGCCATCTAAATATTGTTCATTTATTAACGCATTTGTTTTAAGAAATTAACGTTTTTTACTTCAAAAAGTTATGAAGTTATCAATTGGTGCAAATTCACGTTTATATTTCATATATGTTTCACGCGTACTGTTTCATGGCTTTGCAATGTATGTAGTGATGTCAGGTTTATTGATGTTAGTAGCCAAACGTAATAATTAAATATTAATTATAATTAAATAAATTCTGACCAGATGCCGATCCTCCTCAGCGAATATTCCCACTGCGAACATGCCCCAGATCGAGGAGGTGAGATGGATGGGCACGATTCCCACTGGGTCGTCGACCTGCAATTGGCACAAAGTCATTTGGGCTCAATTTTTGTATCCCACTGATATCCCAGGAGACTATTCTGAGCTACTCCGCCTTATGACTGGCAGGCTACCTCGTCGTCAAATGGACGAGTTAAAAATCATTGATGACATTGCGCCCTTATGGCTCATTTTCTTGCACGTTTTGCATTCACTCAGCTCCATTTTCCCACAACATCCTCGCGCTTGCTATTAATGTGCTTCGTTTCAGCAGGAAGCCAGCTCAGAAATGCTTCTTTCCCTGCTAATTCTCATCATTCTCCCTCTCCTCGTTTCCACTTCCATTCTACACATCAACAAGGATTCGGATCAACAAGGAGAAGGAGCAAGTGCTATCGAAATTCGCGTATTTGTCAGTCAATTTTTCAGTGATTTCTTGAAAAATAAAGAGTTTTAGGTGCCGCTTTGAGTACTGTCACGGCCAGGAAAACGCCAAGTGTAATCGAATGTGTCTGAGAATCGCAGCCAAGTCAACACCGAAGTAGGTGATGGGAAAGTGAAGAATGTGAAGAGCGGCAAGAAAGTTTCGGCTAGAGTCGAAACTAGCAAGAATGAGTGAGTGTTGCTGTTGTTTTGATTGGTCAAAACAAAAACAATAATCAATAACAGGTGCGCGAGTGACTGCGGGAAGAAAACTGGAAACAGGAAACAGGAAGGAACATGAGAAGGAATTCAATGAGCTCCTCCGCAGATTCAACAAGAAATAACACGTGTTTTGATAAAATCGGTAACTCTGGGAGCACGAAATACAAACACACGTGTCCCCAATTTTTTAAGGAAACAACAACAAATCATACCTTCCAACGGTCCAGCAACGGTAGCACCGCAATGGAGAAGCCGGCAGAAACGGAGCCGATGATTAGGGCGTGCCAGGGACGAGACACGGCACAGAGGGCTGCAAGGATTCCCATTTCCTTTATAGTATGTCAAGTGTGCCCCTAACCCGTGGTGGGACACTGCATTCCACTACTTACCAGTATTTCTACGCAATACACTTCAGAATAGGTACACAAATCAAGCAGCAAACCTGTGATGGACACGATGGAGGAGAGGATGCCGTTGATGAGGAGATTCACCTACAATTATACCATAATTTGCTATTTTCTAATTCCTGATTCTCGATAATTTCGAAAATTGCTCACCTGTAACTTCTTCGTCTTCGCAAAGCTAATGACAATGGCCGTCGCTCCTCCTCCGATCGACGACATGATTGTGGCCACTGCGGCTCTGTAGAGAGATAATTGTTTAGTACTTTGAATCGAGCAATGGATAGTGATTCTCTCGGTATTTAAGTTGTCAAATAAAATGAGTATCAAGTATTCCTGCGGTAACAAACAATTCACCGTCCGCCCAATCTCCACCTCCCGTCGGTGATGCCCCACACCGACCCCGCGTTGATGCCGAACCAGCCCCACCACAGCAGGAAGGTGCCTGCGAATGAGCGAATTATAGTATTTTTTGAAATACCGCGAAAAATGCATCGACGTCGACACAATTTCCCTCGTCTTCTCCACTGGGTGAAATATATGAGGCCGTTCGCGTAGGAATCGAACAAGGTCTGGCACAGCAAAAATTTTCGATTCTCTGTAACTTAGTGTTTTGACGTTTTCGTGGGTGCTGATAACTATGGGCATACTCATTTTGCCCGTATTGACACCGTTGGCTCCAGATGGCTGCACGTCAAAATCGCTATTTTCACACGTTTTATCGGCTTTCAATACTCAGAAGTAGAGTTCGTAATTCGGGGCGGGTAATTCGGACCCGACCGGGTAGTTGAGGAGGAATGAGCGGGATGAGGGTTACCCGGGATAGAGGGTGAGAAATGGAGTACTACCCGGGAAACGCAGTTTGGAGATCGTCGAAAAGGGTTCTCTACGCTTGTCCTTTTGGTCAATTGAGGAAGGAAAACTATGATCATTCGTTATTAGGGCAGTATTAATGCAAGAAAACCCTCTGATTCTTACAGTAGTCATAAATATAACAGTTTGAAATATACTCATAACTTCCGTCTGAAAACTTTTATGATATGGCGGGTGGGCATGAAAATCGTTTTCAAAACCATTACCGATGCTAGTATAACTCTTTCACAACTTGAAACGTACAGAGCCGCGTCAGTTCTTGAGCAAGAGCGAGGATTTCGAACCGTGGTCTTTCTCCCTAAACGAACCACAAGCCAGAACCACTCAAAAATTGATCAAACTCTATATAAAAGGAGGCAAACTTATCAGACCGACCAGTCCTGAACATCTCATGAGGCCGAAATGAGGCTTGTCACGAGAGCGCGCGATTTACATTCCATTATCCCGGGTAAAGAGAAGAGTTATGCGGGTAATTCTCTCCCTCTCCCTCCCTCTCATTCTACCCGTTCGGGTCCAACTATCCCGGGTAGCGTTACATTTCAAACTCTACTCAGAAGAGGGCTAATTTTATGAAAAATTAATTCCCGGGGTAACTTTGAATGGGGAATGCTGCTGGCTAATTCATTTTTGAAAATATTAAATTATAAATATTTTTATAATTCTAAAATCTCGGAATGTTAAAAGCAATTTGACAGACAAGGTTAGAAATGACCGGTAGATCATCAGCGTTCTGAATATATTTTTATTGAAATTTTCTAGCGTGCCTGAAAGGTTTTATGAATTTATAACTGAGCTCTTTTTGCTGTCAAATCGAGAGCCGTCGCTTGATCTACCCCTGTCTCTCTCGAACCCCTTCCCTCCGCACGTCTCTGCTTCTCTCTACTCTCTCGAATCCCCGTGATCTCTCGCCTTTCATTTGAGATCGATGGGAAGATAGAGGCAGAGACAGGAGTAGATCAAGGGACGGCTCTCGATTTGACAACAAAAAGAGCTCAGTTATAAATTCATAAAACCTTTCAGGCACGCTAGAAAATTTCAATAAAAATATATTCAGAACGCTGATGATCTACCGGTCATTTCTAACCTAGTCTGTCAAATTGCTTTTAACATTCAGAGATTTTAGAATTATAAAAATATTTATAATTTAATATTTTCAAAAATAAATTAGCCAGCAGCATTCCCCATTCAAAGTTACCCCGGGAATTAATTTTTCATAAAATTAGCCCTCTTCTGAGTATTGAAAGCCGATAAAATGTGTGAAAATAGCGATTTTGACGTGCAGCCATCTGGAGCCAACGGTGTCAATACGGGCAAAATGAGTATGCGCATTGTTATCAGCACCCACGAGAACGTCAAAACACAAAGTTACAGAGAATCGAAAATTTTTGCTGTGCCAGAAGATTCTGAATTTGTCCGATTCTTACACAAACGGCCTCATATCCGAAATACGCAACATTTACATTATGCAATGGAGTTTTACAAAGACACTAAATCCCCTGTGTTATTCAAATTATAGGCTACTTCCGTCATATCTCTAAGACCTTCACGAACCCAGCAGCGCATTGGTCGGCGAGCTCATCTGATGGACGCTGTCTTCGTTGAATCGATTCCTCCGCGGCTTCAGATAGATCGTCGCCACGAGCCCGATGATGCCACCCACCATGTGCACCTGCGGAGGGAAAGGTTTTGCAAGGAGTCGATCTTTGATCTCAGATCGACGGTTACGACCGACAGGGTAAAAGGTAAAAGGTAAAGGTTGCCCCGTTAATCTAGGCACTTGCGTCCTGCGGGGAGCGCAAGTGCAGTAGGGATGGTTAAACAATCGAGATATTACGAGATCACAAAGGACGCGGAGGGAATCCATCCCACAACCATCCAATTGACGACTCTACTGATTCACTTGATTTTTCCAGTTTTCAATGTCTAGTAGCAATTGGTCAGCCTATTCCACACCGAAATCACAGCATTGTTTGGAGAAATCCAAATGTGGGTCATAGTTTCTGTTCTCTTAAAAGAACACACCTTGTTTTCGCCTATCTCTGCGTTATTAGTCAGACAAGAAAAGAGAAAAGCAAAAGCTGTTGTCAACGATTTCTGTCTATTATATTTGACGAATTTGCATAACAATGGATAGAGGAACTGCCTAACAATAAAGGTAGTCCACTGACAAATCGATTTGGTGATTTTGACCTACCGCAGAGCATCCTGCAAAGTCGACGACGCCAAGTTGGAAGAAGAACCCGTTCGAATCCCACACCCAATGGGCGGGAAGCGCCTGCAATGTTGTGATCTTTGATCTTTTCTTTGATCTCTGTGAGCGACGAATACATTGAGAATCACGAAGGTTTATTTTTGGTTTTTACCATTTTTATTCATCACTACATACCACCAATCGAACACTACAGTCCCACAGCGTGTCAGAGAGGGTAGATAATCCAATTATCGCGTCCGAGGTCCAAAGCGTGTCTCTCTTTACATACTTATCATTTTCGCCCTACTCGAGGGATTGGAGCGGTCGTGAATTAGAAATTGAGAGAATTAATAACCTTTTCGATCAAAATGACCCGTTTGGTTAAATGAGTCTCAGTGAAACGTAACAAATTCATTCGAAGTTGTTCGCCGCGTCGCATCTTGGTGTTACTTATACGGGAAGTTAGATGAAACACGTACCGTGCATAGAAACCCCAACACCATTATTATTTTTGGAATGGTCATGAACGGTGCTACATAGTTACTGGAGATCGTTTTAATATAAATGTCATATATTCGAGTTAAGCATGAAAATATGGTAATTTCTGCATGTTTCTCGAAAACATAGCCTTTTCTTTAATATCCATCTCCAGTAACTATGTAGCTCGTTTCATTTGGATAACCTTTCATGATAATGGTGTGGGGGTTCCTATGCACGGTAGGTGTGTTATCTAACTCCGAAAAGTAAAGAAAAAAAGTCATCATGAAAGTTTTCAAAAATTATTTAGCATGTTAACAAATGAAGAGAGGCATATTAGAGAATAGTTAAACAATTCTGATATTTTTGATATGCATGATTGCTTCTTATCAGTAAGTTATGGGTTATGCTTCACAGGTATTTCTTAATCGTTGTGTTCGAGTGACCATGAAAGGGGGTCGGACACGGAGAACAAAGGAGTTTTCCCCCTCCGACACGCTGTGAGTCCCCAATCGTTTTGTCTCCTCGCTGAAACTCATTCGAGTGCAATGTTGCCCATCGGCGCGGTCGATAAGGGTCGAAAGAAAAAGAGTTCGAAATACGGGTATTGGTCACTTCATTTCACACACTCTGTCACCGGTCAGAGAGTGTGTAAAATGAAGAGACGATCACCCGTATTTCGAGACCTCGCCCACTCACTTGCACTAGAATGACGAGGCAGCCGAGAAGGATGTAGGACTTCAGCTTCGCTCGCTCCGCCACAGCACCTGTTCATTTATGATTAAGATATGAAATTGTAATCGAAATTCCCGCTTTTCGATGCATAACACAACACTTTGATAGTGGAAACACTTCCATTCAGATCCTAGTGGACTCGTTCAATCACGAGGCAATTTTCTCGACTAATTTCCACAACACCTGCAGAGAAACTCTTGAACGAGACTAAGCCTAGCTTGTGTCGATTTTGCGCCACATTTCAACTGACAATGAGCGATCTAATGTTAATAACATTTGAGTAAAAATAGAAACTTACCCGATACGATAGTCGAGGCAGTCGTGGCGAGACTCATCTGGAAAAGGAACGAAGCGTACGCCCATCCCTCCTCGTTCACCGGCAGGTTTTGTCTGAATATTCAGCATTTATTACCTTCTCTCCCTTTACAAATTTATCGGATATGTTTAGCATCTGGTACTTCTCGTTCGCTTTTCCACTGCGAGCAATTCAGTCATCATCATCGTGTCAAATTCTTAAAAAAACCCCAACCTCGCCGGATCGTAGAAGAACTTTCCCAGCCCGATGAACGAGTTCGGATACCAGTCGTCGCCGTAGGAGAGACCGTAGCCAAGAGACCAGTACGCGATGCCTGCAATGCTCTCAATTATTTGCTTGCTTTGCTTTCACTGGCCGTCTATAGATAATAATTATGAAATGCAAATGATAATGCAAATAAATAATACATTTTTAAAATAATAAAAAAGGACCTCCAAACACCACGTCGACGACGTTCTTGACCATAATGTTGACCTCATCTTTGGCCGAGACGGAACCGGACTCGAGCAGGCCGAAACCTGTAAGGAACGCACTGTTTCTCTACTGTTGCTTCTAATTTGGCAGAGAAAAAGAACGCTGATGTCACTTCTGCAGAGTTCTAGGGTGAAAAATAGTTCTGCTTTTTCAATAGAAAAAAGACGATTTCTGCGTGAGATTCAGCATTTTGCTACCACAGGAAAAAGGGGCCAATGAGACTACATTTCACGGTTGATACGAAAAGAAGAAGTGCACTACTTGGTATCGCCTTCGAGTCACTTTGGCAGATCATTGGAATCATGTACTCTTAGTTAGGAATCTAACCGAAGAGATGCGAGCGACTAATGTCCCACAAGTCTCCTAAAAAAAGCCATATCGCCATCAACGGAATTAGCGACGTAATGGGCTCCTGGAATCTCCCAAAAGTAGATCAAATTCATTAACGAACCCGAGTGCATAGTGAAGATGATGAAGGAGCTCGTAATGATCCACACGGCGTCATCCTTCAACGAATTGATAATTATATTTTTAAGACTCGTGACAGACCCAATATCAAATTTTTTCGCTCCTCTCAGCTCATAGCCCATCTGTGAAACATATGAGGCTGTTCGCCTAAGGTTCAACAAATGGTTGGAACAGGAAAAAATCGAGATGTCTGAAAAGTTGGACCTAGGGGTTATTTTTGACCCGGAACACGCTGGTGAGGTCGATTTCGCAATATGTCCCCTCCCCGCTCCAGGAGGGGCACCCCCCATTTTGGCCAAATTTACGTTTTTCGATGTTTTTTCGTCGGGGAGTGGGCAAAATGGCCTGAAATCTTACTATTCTAGACAGAATTTCGAGCTCTTTCAAATGAAATTGTTGACACATGGTGAAAAAATTTCGTGTTCGAGAAAAAATTGAAAAATTAAAGGGAAAAAGTGCGCGCGCTAAAATCTCTAGAGTATAACGAGCATACTCCGCCGATCATTTTGCGCTATTGGGTGACTTTTTTGCATGAGCCTAAAGTTTTTTTTATCGATTTTAGTGAAAAGTCGAAAAATAAAATTTTCAGAATACCTACATGTTGATGCTCATTTTGTAGAGCTCGTCGAACTGATCATTTCTTATATTGAACATTTTGCCTGAAAACCTCTCTATCAGAAGTTATGATAGATGAAAGTTACCATTTTCACTGAATGGCCGAGGAACGTTTTTTTCGAAACCTGTAACTTTTGATAGAGAGGTTTTCAGGCAAAATGTTCAATATAAGAAATGATCAGTTTGACGGGCTCTACAAAATGAGCACCAACATGAGGGTATTCTGAAAATTTTATTTTTCGACTTGTCACTAAAATCGATAAAAAATAACTTTAGGCTCATGCAAAAAAGTCACCCAATAGCGCAAAATGATCGGCGGAGTATGCTCGTTCTACTCTAGAGATTTTAGTGCGCGCACTTTTTCCCTTTAATTTTTCAATTTTTTCTCGAACACTAAATTTTTTCACAATGTGTCAACAATTTCATTTGAAAGAGCTCGAAATTCTGACTAGAACGTTAAGATTTCAGGCCATTTTGACCACTCCCCGACGAAAAAACATCGAAAAACGCATGGGGGGTGCCCCTCCTGGAGCGGGAAGGGGACATATTGCGAAATCGACCTCACCAGCGTGTTCCGGGTCAAAAATAACCCCTAGGGCCAACTTTTCAGACATCTCGATTTTTTGCCTGTTCCAGTCCCCCGTTGAACCTTGTTGATCCTATCGCAAACGGCCTCATATTTGCAATGTCATTGAAAGTCCCTCGTCCTTCCATTTTCTCTCCCGAAACTCTTGATTCACCTGGTACAGCTTATCGACTTCCGTTGAGTTGAGATGGCGCGCATAGTGCTCGATTTCTGAAACGAATAGTTTGCCTATTTTCCGGCCCCGGCCCTCCGCTTCCCGGCTCTGACTAATCGCTCCAATTAATATCTCGCATCTTGCACGTGTGTGCTTCAGTCACGAGCGGGGATAAATAATGGATAGAAGGGGAAGATGAGGGAAAGGAATCGTGATGGATCCTTGCAACATGTCCCCGGGAATAAACATGGGGAAGTCGATGAGGAAATGAGGTCGGGGCATCGGGCCACAACATTGCTCGCCTACGATATCGTGTGGGGAGAACATTACCGAAGAGTTGTTTAGGGCTAAAATGGTTCAGAAAACGTGCTACCAGAGATCGATATTCATCTGCGTATTCACATTTCAGATTCGATTGAATGGGTTCCCTATTATTTGAATGCTCTTGTGTCAAACTGATTGTATTGACCAGAGCCAAAAATTTGATCAAAGATACCACAGCGTTCTGACCCCCTTTGTTCTCTCCAGATAAGGGTGAACAAGGGGATTAATTTTTGAATTTTCCCGCGTTACCGTAATCGAACTGCAAATCACTTTCGCAATTTGAGATATCTCTGAAACATATCGCGAATACGGCAACGCGGGGAAATTCAAAAAAAAATCCCCTTGTTCAGAATGAGAATTGCGATATGTTTCAGCAATCTGTCAAGTTTGGAATTTGCAGTTCGATATGTAAAATGATACCCCCTTTTCTGTAGGGGTAGAATGCTGTGATACGAGCAACCTGTGCGCTGTGGTATTTGCTTTCTGGGTAAAAATACTGTCATTGGGGCCATGTTGATGACTGAAAACCTCAAAAAAGTCACTCACGAACGATGGGTCGGAGCACTCGTTCGGCGATCTCATGCTCGTCGAGCATAACGTCTTCGTCTTCTCTCCCTCGAGGTCACTCTAACCGCATTCCCGTGAGCTCAAGACGGAAAAGGACGTCTTAGTGCCTGAACGTGTCATTTTCATGACCCAAAAACGTCTGGAACCGAGAATCAACACGCGAACTCTCACGACACATCTGAATAGGCGAGCGAATCGGTCGCGAAGAGTACGAAAAGGCGAGAAATAGGCGAGATCTCTCACGGCGGGGCTACCTTTTGCGTATCTATCTAAAGAAGGGAGAGAAGCATCTCATTTGCGTCACAAACGAGATTCTATACCAAGAAGCGCTATGAATCCTTTGCTCTGCCGGCGAGAGATAATGAGATATTGAGAGAGTCTTAATCCCCACCCTCAGCTATCGATTACAGACTGAGGGGCGCAAATAGGCGCAAATGAAATTCGACGTGGTGTCGCGACCATGGAAATCGAGAGGAAGAAAAGGGAACGAGATCTCTCTTCCTTCATCTCATCGAAGAGTCGGGGAAGAGGATTGAATGCCTAACAAATTGTGGCGTTTCGCGCGCTGTTTCTCAAGGAATCCGAAGCTGAAACACGCATTTTCGAAATGTGAGCATCATAAAAATGGAAATACCATAGGCAAGAGTCTAGGACCAAGCTACACAGATCGACCAAAGCTGAGTCCAGAAAAGATTTCTGAGAGTCCGGACAAATCTCGAGATCAGGGAGACAAAATACTGAAAGAGGCGGCTCTTCGCTGTGAAACATCGCCGTGCGGGACTGAAAGCAGCTGAATTCGGCCCGAAAAGTAGTGAATTAGGGAGTGAAAGAGAGACTGCTCTCAACATTTCGTGCGCTCTCTCGTCGATCAGAGCGGCAAATTAGGGAGAGAAGAGAGAGAGGATCAGTGCTCCAGTACCTCGCCTATCTCTGAATCAAAAGGAGAAGAAGAGACCCATGGTAACGAGAGGAGGAAGAGGTGGAAAATCGGGCGCGCGCGGGAGAGAAAAGTAGAGGAATGCTGTTGAGCTGGAAACCTAAAGTTTATGTCTGAGAAAAAGCATTGTACTACTGAACTTTCCCGGCGATTGACTGAAATGAGTTTCAGAGAATTTTTGAATAGACTCTTCGCAGGGTTTTTGTGGGAGTCGGTGGTCGGTTAGGTGGGTAATGGAAAATGCACTACTAAGCAGCTCAATCAGCATAAATTACGAGTAAAGACTGCGCAATCTTTGAGTCTGTACTCGTGAGAATCTTTCTCTGTCACACACAAGGAAGTTCAGAATAGGAGCAAGAGGTCAAGTCGCGTAGGCTCCCGTAATAGATTTCATTTCCTGCGATTGCGATTCTGTTTGTGAGGAAGGAGTCAGGATGCGCGTCGATAACAAGAGAAGGGATGGCTAATCACAGCGGTAGTTGTATGGAAGATTGAATGTCGAAGAGAAATCGAACAACTTCCATAGCCAAATTTAGGGGGCATGACAAATGGGCAACGACATTTGGGCAACGGGCCATAACTCTCGCCAAACTTGACACAATCACTCAAAAAAATTTCCGCTGTGTGTGTCAAATGTTAGCTACGCAACCCACCCGGTTTCAGGTCTCTAACTTTATTTTGAAATTTGTGTGCAAACGTGTTTAAACACGTTTTTGTAAACTTTGACATAGCTCAATCGATTGCTCTTGAGATTTGCGGTCGAATGAGCTATGTCACAACTTTAAGATGCGACTATGAAGCGAGTTATGCTGATTTGCGCAAGCTCGTTGCCCAAATGTCGTTGCCCAGTTGTCATGCCCCCCAAATTTAGCTATGATGGAAAATATGTAGTATGTTATCATGCACAATTGTATAAAAGCAGAAGCCAACGCAATCGAGAATGAGAAAAACTTCAAGGTATCCTCCAGAGGCTATCGTATAGTGAGGAAGGAACCTGGGGCGGGGGAATGCATTTGCCAACTTAAAAGAAGTAAGTGTCGCATTGCAAAACCACTCAGGCGAGCACTTTTCCCGTTCAGTCCGGCCCTACTTTTTGGCGATGCCGATCCCTCGCAATTTCGAGCACTCTCCTCTTCTGAGTAGGAAAATGCTGAGCCCCGAACTGAGCTGAGAGCTGAGGAGAAAAAGATTGTGTGTCACATCGGGCGGGCGATTATCGTTTCAGTCGCCCACAGAGAGAAAAGCCCACGATCCGGGCGGAGTAATGGTCCCGAACCCTCATGATCTCTACGGGTAAAAGACAACGCAAGAACAAGTAAACTAGTGAGAGACGAGAACTTTGCAGGGACTCTCGGGGAAAATTGAGGGTGGAGGTAGGGTAGAACTATGGTCGTTGGTCGATGAACAGGAGGAAGTTTCAGTGCAGTTCAGGCAACTTCTAAACAACTTTAATCGAGTTCGGGATCTCTGAATGTGGGGTCTTTCAGTACTCAAAGACGCCTGGAAGGGAAAAGAATTGAGCAAATTCGAAGTGACTGGCGTTCCGGGGGCTGAGTCATACGGGAAGTTGGGAAATTCGGAAGAGGTAGATCAAATATGACACGCAGAATAACGGAGGCTAGATCCTCATTTCATTTACGATGAAGGGGCAAATAGTACAGAATGAGAAGGGGAATCTCGCCTATCGTAGGGATTCGAAAGTAGTCTGGAGGGGCGGGAGACTAGGAGGGGCCAGTGGAAACGGAAAGATTAGACATGGGGGACGGAGAGAGTTTAGCCGGACTTGTTTTCTTCTTTTTAGCGTTTGGAAAGTTGCATTCGAACGATGACGATAAATAGAGAGTGAAACGTAGTTCAATCGGGGCAAATCTTTGAACTAGCGCTCCCGCTCATCTCTCTGCTACGGAGAAATGATTAATTGTGTCGCGAATCGGGCGAACAGCAAGCCATAACAGGAAAGGAGCAAAAGGGGGAGAGCAGTCGTCTGACTCTCTCCTCTTCGCACGCTCTCTCGCCTTCTCTGACCAGCAAGAGAAAAATGAAGAAAAGCCAATTTCTTACGTGGTCACTGATCAGACTTGAAAACAAGAGAACACGGTAATCAGTCGTTACGCCCCGCAAATCCTGAGGACGAAAACTAGAAAACAGGCTCGAAAGAACGTGAGAAACGGAGCAAAATAGCGCCAAAACAGACCGAAATTTAGCCTAGAGACCAAGGGGGAGAGGTGCATGTTTCTAGGGACGAAGGGGCGAGGGAGGAGAAGGGGAGGAGGAGGAGGGCGGGAATGTTTTTCCGGCCCGGGCGGGGATTCCCGGACTATTCTATTGTGTCTTTAGACGTCTGGTGAAACTCGACTATGTCCGGCGCTAAACTAATCTGTGTTCAGTCTCGGCGCGCCGTGAAACCAGAAGGAAGGAATCAGAAATGAGCGAGAAACGGGGCGCGCGCCAAACACTTCTCGCGCATTTCTCATGAGAAATTGCGCGCGAGATGTTAGCTTCTGACTCTGTTTTATTGGTCAGACAAGGCGATAGATCACGCAAAAAGGAGAGAGTCAGACGAAGAAGTCGACAAATCGGCCCATTTCAAGAGGAGACCACGCGAATTCCCGGAATCTAGGGAATGTATTCTAGGGGGATGGATTAGCGATGCAGTGTCGTTGCAGGATATTCCTCATTTCACACGATCTGTATCCTTTTCTGACTCGCTAACGATTGAGGAAAACGAGAGACAGGCTTGCAGAGACCTACATTAGACTGACTGATTCGACTGATGCGATAATTTGGACGCAGGAGCAAAGAACGGTGCGTCTAGGCCAAGATGTTTCCTACATAAGTCTCCTTTTAATTTCGCTATTTTCCTACCTACCAGATTCAATTATAGGGCGCACGAGATGTTTCATCGAGAATGCTCCGCATTTGTCTTTGATTCTACCTTCATTCCAGACCTATTCCAGGCCGCCCGAAGTCAACACTCCTACTATTGCACAAGATTCACTGAAACAACCTAGCAATTAGACCTAGCAGACTACGTGGTTTCGTGGCCTACAACATCGGCTCGAGAAGAAGAACAGGTCTCAGGATTTATTGGTCTCAGGATTCTCTCTCCTCGCTTCTCTCTAGCGCAAAAAGGTCGCGCGCTTCCGATTGCTTCGTCCGATGTCTGAAGCCTGGTACCACATCGCACCTCGTGCCCCATTACCACCCACCCGGGAGTGATTTTTATTTCGAAATCTTGCGAATTTATGTTTTATGCAATGTAACGACTGCGAATATTCAAGAAATGGACAAATCATCGCACAAATATTACACGTCTCGATTCTCATTTTTGGGACTCTTTGTTATGGCTGGAGTGAGATCGTGCGGAACTAAGAGAATGCGACTGGATAATCGGTCCTCCCTCACAGAGAAGGAGGCCCGGGCAAAAGCGAACAAAGAAACACTTCTAATGCAGCCTGAATGGAGCAGGAAGGAGAGCAGTGGTGCCTGAGATGAATGGATTGTGAACACTGGAGATCGGGATGAATAAGGCACGCAAGCTACTAGAGAGGAGTGGGAAAAAGTAGGAACCAGGGAGCGAATTTGGCGAAAATCGCTGATTATTTCTGTTGCGCGAGATCCGAATTGGATGCGTTTCACCAATACTACGAATGGAGCGACGGGCGCAAGTATTGATAATCAGTATATAGTAAATAATAATTTTAAAAATATCTCAACAGTATCTCGGCGTGAAAATGATTCTTATTTTTCCACTATTTTGCACACACTCGTGAAACAGGGAAATGACTGACATCCCGAGGAATTCACGCGATGAAAAAGCAATGGATATTCACCATCCGGAAATTGCAAGTGACGCTTGTGAACAGGAAGAGGAATCTGAGTGATTCTCTGCCTAAATAATTAAAGCTTCGCGAATCGCGCAAGGAATGCAAGCTACGAAGCCCCCTCTCGTCCCCATCCCCTCTTTCTAATCAGAGGATGTAATTGATGCTGGAAGCAGAGGAGGGGAAACTGGACTTCCTGGCCCCTCCGAGGGCCCATTCTTTCCCGGAAAATTGCAACAACTTGAGGGGAAAACGAGCAAGAAGGCGGAAAGGCGGAAAGGTTCCTGGTCTAGGACGCGGCGAGATTGGATTCTGGAAGGGTCTGGGGCCAAACCAGGGGATTCCGAGACCACAATAACAGCTATTCGCTTCTGCGCGCAAAGCGTTGCCAGGTCGAGGTATCGCGCATTCTGCGAAGCAAAATAGGGAGCGAAAGCAGTAGCGCTGCAGAATTGCAGAGATGATCATGTTTCGAAAAACACTGCGTGAGATGATGGACGTTTCTACCGTTTCCCGAAGAAGAAACAGAAGAAATACGCGATCTCTCGATTTCGCGCACTCTCTAATCGGTCAGAGTAATCGCATTTATCGTTATTTGGCACAAAGATGTCGACTTCATCAATTCTTCGCACCCTTCGCTCCATTCGGGGTACGGGTGAAACGCAGGCAATTCGTATCTCGCGCATAAGGAAAAATGAGGGCTCAGAGTAGTAATAATTTCGAAATCTCGACAACGACAAGGGGGAGAGGCAGGTATTCTTCGCGACGGAAGGGAGAAGGCGCTGTCTCTCTCGGTCGGTCGAACCAAGTGGAAAATAATGCGAAGAAGACGAGAAGAAGGAAAGAATGCGGATGAATGGTCGACGTCTGTCAATTCTGCCTGATCTCTCGCTTACTCTGACCCGTTAGAGAGCACTCCGGATGAGGAGACGTCTCATACCACAGTAGATATAGTTCCTGCGAGATCGATGGCGATACTCGGAAAATGGGAGGGTAGAATAGAAGAAAATAGTCGCCTTTCTGTGACGGAATATAGAGCGAGAAGTGAGAAGGTAGCGCAGTCAACAAAAGTGGATTGAAGTCAAGGAACGCTGAGTGTTTAGTTTGAGATTTAGTGGAGAAATTGCTCTAATCTGGCTGAATTCGTTGCAGTTTACATGAGAAATTCTGCTCTAAACTGGCATAATTCGGAGAACGAGCGGAATTGGGGCGACAAATTTTTGGACTCTGAGTGACGCTGATGTTAGACGGTTCAGTTAATCTGGTAACGGTAAATACGATTCAGACTCCGTACCTAAGCTTGTTTTCGAAAACATTTTCGATTTTCGGAACGTTCTCGACAATTTTCAGCCCTTCAGACTCCCTCGCCCATTCTCCCAACAGACTGATTGCCAATCGCCGCACGAAACGCTATCCCATTCACTCTTATGGCCCTCCGTTCCCCTATTCTCGACCACTCTCTAGATTTCGCCCACTCTCTCATCTCCTCTGACCACCCGCGCTCTCCTCAATCGCCCTACTATTTTCCCGTTTCCTGCCAGCACCCGCACTTGTATATCACCGCCCCATACACATGCTCATGCCAGATTATAATATGTCCCCGGGAGAGGGGAGGGGGAGAGGTGGAGGTATACCCTCACATTTAGCTGCCCCCTTCACCCTTACCTCCTCCTCCCTCCTCCTCCTCCTCCTTCCCGCTTCTTTCTTTCTCCTCCAGACCACTTCCTCTACATAGTGACGGCGTATTACGAAAGCTCGCGGCTTAGGTCATCTGTTTCCCCAGATTTGAACGAATTTTGAGGGGCGATAGTGCGAATTCCAGGCAAAATTGATAGGCACTTACTCATTTCACGCTCCATTCGCTCTTCTTTTTCCTGCGCATTCCTCCCATATTTCCTCCTTCTTCAGTGATTGCGTAAGCCTCCAATATTTCCTTCTCTCCTGTCGCTTTTGTGATTCACTGCTATTGTCCTCTTCCTATAGTGCAAAAGTGACAAACAGTCCGCAATTCCGTTAGGGCAGATCATAAATGTGCTCAGGGCAAACAATATTATATTTATCTCATTATATTTTCACCTGCAAAGTGCAGGAGCATTCGAAAATAGATACAACATGCCCTTTGAATTCAATTCCTCGTCTAAAGATACACTGCCGCGCACCGATAATTATTCCACGAGATATCGAGAGAGAAGCCCGTAATCAACCAGAGGCGCTGCTTACGTCAGCACTAATCTAGAACCTCTTAGCTCCACACCTTGAAAAGGGCCTGAATCTCCTCCACTTTTCATAATATCATGTTGAACCGCTGTCCCTTCCTTACCTGGCGAACTGTCCACCTCTCGGTTCAGGCATTCAGGTGCTTGCAGTCTTCAATTTTCGATTGTTTTCGTACAAATTCATCACCATTTTCCCGCTTTTCCTCAATTTTCGACTTTATTAATCAATTTCAGCCGAAATTCATGCTCATCCACGATGGTAGTCCGATTCTCGGATCGACTCGAGATTCGAGGTACTTGACCTACTCTTTTCTATTTTTCACCCGATTCCTCCTCCGAAAACACCCTGCCTGCCTTCTTCCCCTTCAACAATTCACTCGGTCACTGCTCAAACATCTCAGATCTTCCTCCTCCTCCCTCGTCTTCGTCATCTTCAGTACAGTCACTGGCCACTATCGAGCCCCGCTGGAGGCAGAGGGAGGGCTATAGTCAGCGAGAGGTCAGGCCTCTCGAGTGACCTTCGCTGTTGCAAATCCGCGCTTCCGCTTTGAAATCGTTTCCGGGCTTGCTGGCAGATTACGATTATGCGATGATATTTTATTGCGCAAATCAGCATGATTATCATGAGAAATATTTGCAACACTCGATCGTTCTTGCTTTTCCATCCATCGTTCCTCCACTACTATTTGGTTCTCTATCGCCTATTGTAATGGACATTGTTAGCAATACTTGAGATATTTACTAATTTCTCCTGTACACAAGTGTCTAGATTAACGGGGGCACCTTTGCCTTTTTACCAATGACTTTGCTATTATTCATGCCCATCCCTTCCAGCATCGCTACCTTCCTCCTCCTCCCCGTCCTCGTCCCTCTCCCATGGCATCCGACCCCGTTCGTCTACGAGCCGATTCACTGTTGATGCCCGCTCCCGGGTCGGGAATTTCGTCCCCACTCCCGCCGAGGGGACCGCATGATGGTAGGGATGACTTAGGGCTCTCCTCAGTTTGCGCACTCTCTCATCTCTCTGATGAGAGAGTGCGTGAAATGAAGAGACCATCGATTGTCAGATCAGGAATTAATTTTAGGGTGATTTTTTCCAACCACTTTTAATATGAACGATAGTGAAGCGCAACTTCAGTATTTCTGGCATAGGTGAAACATATCAGTAACGTGCTGAATATGTGGCGTCATATTTAGGTGCGGAAAATGAAAACTCACAGGGAAATAAGTCTACGACTTCTAAAGTCTAAAGTAGTTCAACTTTTAAAGTCTACATTGTAGACTTATAATTCTATGCTACATTAGACTTTGAAAGTCTAATTCCGACTTCCAAAGAGAGATCATAAGGCGAGAACCGAGGGCTTGTTCTAACTGTCCCATAGCTAAGTGGTTAGAGAGCTCATCACAAAGTCGAAGAACGTGGGTTCGATTCCCGCCATCCTCTTCACTTTTTGCCTGTAACCGCTCTACAACTTCAGAAGTCTAATAATTAGACTTTGAAATCGATGGATTAGACTTTGAAATAGAGATGCGCCAGGGGCGACTTTGAAAGTCTACAGATAAGTCTAAAATCGTAGACTTATTTCCTTGTGAGAACATATCAAAATGAGGATAATGCAGTTTCCATGTAAATATGTAGAGTTCATCGTTGCTCAAGCAAATTCAATTATCCCGACGAAATTTTGGAACCGAAATTTCGAATTGCCCCAATCACGATCCGGGTATGTTTCACAGGTGGCTCAAATACTGAAGCTGCCCTTCATTTTCAATAATGATTCAAGCGCTTCTATGGCAGAGCAATAAAATCAATAAGTAAATGTTTGCAGTCGCACTTTTGCCGACTGGCTCTAAACTACACCAAATTACAAACTATTGAAGAATTAGAGAAATGCTCAGCCCGCTTCACGACGTACGACCCGGTCGCGGAAGACCATCTGCAGCAGCTGCAGCCCGAACGACCGGTGCTGCAGCAGACGGCAGTCATGAATTGGGCACTGCCTCCGGGCTATTATCAGCAGGTGAGCGGATATCATGAGCCTCTCCTCTCTCTCTCTCTCTCTCTCTGGTATATGGTCTGTCTTCGCCATTTTGGTCACTCTCTCGCTCTACGATCCTAGATCAATTATTTCAGTGATTTTAGATAATCAACCGTAGCACTGGCATTAATCACGAACTGACTTTTCAGGCCGAACCCAAGCAGAAGAGCAAGATCCAACTGATTGGCGAATCGTGGCTCTTCCTCACCTGCGTTCGAACGGCTTGCTTGGTGAGCAATTGTCTTCTTTTTATGCATAATGGTCATTATTTTGTTATTTCTTCAGTCAAACAAGCGAGAGAGTGTGTGAAAGTAAGAGAGTCAATAAAATATGATTTGCAGCTACTCACCCTCTCCGCCATCTTCGCGTGCGCCTTCTCTCAGTATTGGACGGAAAAGGCGCCCGTTGTCCTTGGAATGGTATTCTCCGTGCTGTGAGTTAGATAAAACCTTGAAACTTCATTTTTAAAACCATACAAATAGTGCTTCGAACTGTATTATTGAATAATAAGAATTAATAGTGCACAGTACCTTGTACGGAAGTGTCTTCTCCGTGCTGTGAGTCGCACTTCTCTCATGTCTGCTTATTTCTAGGGTTCTCTTATTAGAATTGAATTATGTGGGAATCTCACTGGTTGAACGTTGCATTGCACATTATCTCAAAGCCTTGAAACTGTTTGGCAGAGATAGTCAACTCTGAAAACCCCGGAACGAAAAAATATCTCCATTCGCAGATCGGCGATGGTGATGGGCGCCGCCGTGGCCGTCATCTTCGTGTGGGACATGCCGACGATGAATCTGGCCAAGGTTGGCACTATTTGAGTATTGATATCGAAAGATAAGTCGGTAATGGAAAATTTTACATTGCACTCTGATTTCGTTTTCATCATGCAGTTTGATATAGGCGGAACAAGTAAAACATTTGTGAGTAAGGTACTACTGGGTAATCTTCAACATTGATGTCGAGAATTTGAGAATGACTGGGTCTTCACAGTAACATTTATTCGTTGTGCCAGACCCACTCAACGCAAACGGCTTCATAACAGAAGCAAGTAGATCACAGGTATTTTCGAAACTCTTTTCCACTCCAGCGAATTCTCTTCTCTCTCCTCTTCGCCATCATGTCGCTCACTGCTGCTGTTCTCTACACTGTCGGAGTGTCGGGTACGACTTTCTTCATTTAATAATAAAAAAATAAATAAAACAAATAAAAACAAACAAAAATTCAGTGTGCTCCTCCTACAACCAGTACGGCTGCTTCGTCACTAACATGTCGCCGGCGCTCAAAATCGCCGCGGTGAGTGGTGTGATTTTTTTATTGCTAAGTGAGGTCCCATCACAATCTCTGTATCTCCTCAGTCCTTGAGTGCTCCGTGAAACGTATCCGGAATGTTTTCAATTCAACCATTTTTGATCAGAAACGGACGATTGTTTCGAGTTAATCATCCTCTTTGCATAATTTTTGGCACGTAATCCCCCTTCATTGAAATTCTCAACCGGTCAACCGGCGACAGTGATCCATCGGCCTTTGTCGTCAATAAATCCCCCCATAAGAAACGGGATCAGGAAAACAAGCTTCTGAGCCTTCCAGGCGTTTTCCTACATCGCCCTGGCGATCTCTCTTCTCGACTGCGGTCTCACTTTCTACTTCTATCGATTCGACCCGGCTGCGAGGGCTGCAGAGGGCACTCCCAATGTCGGGTGAGTCAGTCTCCTCATTTCACGCACTCTCTCGCCTCTCTGACCGGTGAGAGAGTACGCGAAATGAAGAGACGGTTTCTTAGCCATCCTTGACCATTAAAAGTCCACAACGCGTAATATTATCTCGGCAATAAAACATCGACACTCTGACATCTTTACGAGCCCTTTTAGTTCATAGTAACACCTCGTTGAGAGGTATATCTCCTTTTTTGCCTAGGGTCGGCCCTTTTTCCATCTAATCGAATGAATTCCTTTCAGAGATCAGAAACCCGACGGCCGCCCGCCCATCCCTCAGCCCATCCACACTGAAGTATAAGAAGCCCGATCCATCTCCCATCTTTTGTACATTATTTAGTTTGAATAGGAGCAATCGCCTCTTCACTCGCTCTCACTCCAGCGACCTGAGAGTGTGTGTGAAGTCAAGATATCCCTTTTCGAAGTCTAGTTCATTAACATTCCCTCCTAACACGGGTCTCCTGTAAAAGTGTAGGAATGCTGGCCGCCAGAAAAAATTGTATGATCCCGATTTCGATGAAAGTTAGTCAGTATGTCCCATTGGGGGATTCTTTAAGATCCATTTACTTGTTTTGGACAAATTATGAAATTATCGATTTTTTTGATCTACCACTTCAAAATGTCGTAACTCGCTTCATTTTGATCGCACA